>PVJN01030638.1:0-25474 GCA_004026805.1 Lasiurus borealis | reverse complement strand
GCTGTGGGCGTCCGGGAGCCGCTGGCGGCCGGCGGGCGGGAGCCGTGCTCCTCTCTCCGCTCCCGGGGAGTCTGTGCTGGAGCCTCAGGGCCGTCGGACCCCCGCTAGGCAGCTTTCAGCCCGGCAGAGGGCTGGAGGGCAGCAACGGGGAAAGCAAAGCGACTCACCAAACAGGGAAGTTAGGAAGACCCAGTCCCAGGATGTTCAAAAGAAGGGAACAGCAGGCACTAAAGACCTCTTGCAGGAAAACCAATATGCTCTTTTTTTTTTTTTTTTTTTTTTAAATACACTAAGAGGGCGGGACCAGAATGGGGAGGAAGTGAAAAGCAAGTCAGTCCATCCAAGGAACATCCCACGCATGCCACGGTTGCTTTTTTTCGGTTGCCAGCATTTCACCTTTTCCTATGTCAACACCGTAACGGATTACTACTTGTTTAAGCAACCATTTTTTTTTTTTTTTTAACAAAAGGAAAGAAAACAACACCCCACAGTGTTGCTTGTACTTGTGTAGGATTGTGTGAGCACAGCTTTAACCTACTGCACTCTACCCAAACTCCGCCTTGAAGGAAAAGGTTGTTCAGCCATTCATTTTTTCACAGTTAACCCTGGCCTATCCGGCAAAACCCATTCCTGGCGAAGTCTATCGGTTAAGTGGTCAGTTTAAAAGTGAAGCTGAGCTGAAACTGGTTTGGCTCGCCCTAAGGACTGAAAGGTTTCGGGTTCGATTCCGGTCAGGGGCATGTATTTTGGTTGCTTTCTCATACATGTTTCTAGCTATTTCTCTTTGTAAAAAAATCAATAAAATATTTTTTAAAAACTCAAGCTGACAAAAATGGGTGCTGTTTATTGCCATAATTGCAGAGTTGTGAAAATGGGCTGATGTTTTTTTTTTTTAATATATTTTATTGATTTTTCACAGAGAGGAAGGGAGAGGGACAGAAAGTCAGAAACATCGATGAGAGAGAGATATCGATCAGCCGCCTCCTGCACACCCCACACCGGAGATGTGCCCGCAAGCAAGGTACATGCCCCCCACCGGAATCGAACCTGGGACCCTTTCAGTCCACAGGCCGACGCTCTATCCACTGAGCCAAACCGGTCTCGGCTGGGCTGATGTTTTAAAACAAAAGAAATCCAGTTTGACAGACAACATGGGTAATTATATTCTTTTTTAAATCCTCACCAAAGGGTATTTTTTTCCATTAATTTTTAGAGAGTGGAAGAAAGAGGGCAAAACAGAGAGAAAGTGATTGGTTGCCTCCCTCACAAGCCCTGCCTTTGACCAGAATGAAAGCAGGACCCTTTGATCCACAGGCCTACACTCTTTCCACTGAGCCAAACTGGCCAGGATGGTAATCCTGTATAATAAAAGCCTAATATGCTAAGTGTCTGGTCATCTGGTTGTCCATTCAACCAATCAAAGTGTATTATGCTAATGATATGCTAAGACTGCTGAACCACTCCTTATGACAAGCTTTTGCCCTGACCACCAGGGGGCAGACACTCTGACTGGTAGGTTAGATGCTGCTTGGGTCTGGACAATTGGGACTTAGCCAGATGAGCTGGACATGCCCTGGAGCCTGCCTGCAGTCCTCCCTGGCTGGCCAACCTCCTGCATCCCTCTCTGACCCCGATCATGCCCCAGTGGGGTCCTTCATCCTAGCTTGAACCCTCTTGCAATCTGGGACCCCTCAGGGGATGTCAGAGAGTCAGTCTCTGCTGACCCTGCTCAACACAGGAGCTGTCCCCTGGTCAGTATGCTCCCACAGGGGGAGCACTGCTCAGCCAGAAGCTGGGCTCTTGGCTGGCAAGCACAGTGGTGGTGGCAGGAGCCTCTCCCACCTTCATGGCATGTCCAACTGCCAGCTTAGAACTGCTTTCCATGGAGCCAGCAGTTGGACTGTGAGAAGGTGCAGGCCAGGCCGAGGGACCCCCTCCTCCAGCGCACAAATTTTGTGAACAGGACCTCTAGTTATCCTATATAATAAAAGCTTAGTATGCAAATGGTCCCTTCCACTGGAGTTCTTCCAGGAGTTAGACCAGGGTGCTGGCCAGCCTGGGGAAGGGAGAGAGGCTCTGGCCACAGCTGGCAGCAGCTAGGGACCCTACCAGTGCATGAATTTCGTGCCTCTAGTATTCTATAAGGAAGGTCACTTTCATTGGGGAAAGGGAGGATGGATAGAAAGGTGGAATACTGCATAGGGAACTGGCAAGAGGAAAAAAAAATTCATGTTGGAACAAGGGAAAGACTGCCTGCTGAAGAGCACACCTTACTAGAGCCTACTTGCTCTCCATGAATATTTTAGCTCACATTGATAATTCTGGCGTGGCGATTGGAATGGGATGGGATTCCCACCAGGTCAAAAAAGTGGGTTCTATTTTTCTCATATAAGGTATTCGCCAATGGCAGGTTGGTGGGCCTCCTGAACCCTTTCCTGC
Source organism: Lasiurus borealis (assembly GCA_004026805.1). Classification (NCBI taxonomy): domain Eukaryota; kingdom Metazoa; phylum Chordata; class Mammalia; order Chiroptera; family Vespertilionidae; genus Lasiurus; species Lasiurus borealis. The sequence goes on along the minus strand of PVJN01030638.1, from coordinate 23,035 downwards.
AGACTTTTCTGAGATTTGGGGGGTACAGAGCCACATTATCTAGGAATCCCCTGTGTTAACATCTAAACTCTCTTGTTCACCATCTACTACCTTCACAGGAAGTTGCGGGGGTGGGGGGTGGGGGGAGAGGGACATGTGATGCAGCTTTGCTCTTCCTCCTCTCCAATCTGGTCTCCTCTAGGCCTAGTCTTTCACGTCATAAGTCAAGAATTGATGGCTTTGTTCTGTTCCGTTGTCCTTACTGAGGCTGTAAGTGTAGTATGCCCCTGCTGCTGCTAAAACCAGGGAAAGGTCTCGAGTATCAGGAAGTTCTGGACAAAAAACCCATAGGTTAGCATGTCGGATTAATATCCTGCCCCTTTGCATTCATGTAGGCTTGTGTATGTGGAATCATGGCTTCGAGGGCTTTATTACAGCCTCACAGGATTGTTTGAGAAACAGCCTGATAAAGCCTTTGCAAAACCCTGACTCAATAAAATGTGTTTTCCAAATGGATGTAAGAGTACAACAGTTCTCTCGTCTGCAGACAGGAGCTATCAGAAAGGGAGAGCAACAACACTGCTTGTGAGCGCCAGGAGTTAGATCAAATGAGCCACTCCAATAATGTCCAGAGGGCAATTACCTGTGATTCTAATTTTTTTTTTTAAGATTGACAGAGCACAAAAACCCCAATATCATCAAGAAAATACTCTTAGAAAGGGATGAACGGTAAAGCAATAAAGCACACATAACACAAAAATAAGGCTATGGTTATTCAGTCTGTGCAGAATAACAGCTCATTAAAGAAATTTTGGGAAAAAATAGATTAAAAATAAAAAGAAAGAAAGAAAAAGCCACCCCTGAATGTATTCATCAACAGTAGCCACTCCTAACATTTTGATGTGTTTTTTCTTCAATATTTCTTCTGTGCACCTTTGTTTCCATATCGTGATATTATTTAAAAATTTGTACTGCTCTTTAAAAAACTTAAAATTATAATGAATAACTTACATTGCAATATGTGTATGTTCTGAGACCCAAAAATTGCATTTTTAGAAATCTATAATCTATTAACTTATTCACTCAGCAACAGTTTATTTTTATTTTTAATTGATTTCAGATAGAGGAAGGGAGAGGGAGAAAGAGAAACATCAATGATGAGAGAGAATCATAGACTGGCTGCCTCCTGCACGCCTCCTACCGGGAATGGAGCTGTGAACCTGAGCCCTCTTGGTTCATAAGTTGATGATCAACCACCGAGCCACCGAGGCCGGGCTAAGCAACAGTTTATTAAGGCATACACTCACTGAGGCAGCACAGCATAGTTTTAAGAATGTAGGCTCTGGAGTCAGATTGCTTTGAATTCAAAATTAAGTTTTGTTCTTGGGCAAGTTGCCTCATTTCTATGTGCTTCAGTGTCCTCATCTGTAATGTGGGGTAATAACAGTACTTACCTCGAAGGTTGTGGTTGAACTTGGGGCCTGGCTCATAGGCTTATCTCTCAGCAGGTGTCAGCTATTTATCACTGAGCCAGGTCCTGAGCAATGCTATATGATCGCTGCCCTAATGAAGCTCATCATGAGATGATAATAATAGAAAAGATTACAGTTCATTAAGGGCTTACTATATCCCCTATACCATGAGCAGGGATTATCCCCTAGTCCAGTGGACGGCAAAATGCGGTTTGCAAGCCACATGCGGCTCTCGAACTGCAGTTTGCCACTCAGTTGACTAATGAATGAGTTTGCCGACCACTGCCCTAAGCTGTTAAAGTCTTCATATACATTATCTCATTATTGTTTGTCTTTTTTAAATGTTGTGTTCTTTTTTTTTTTTTTTTGAAAATTGAAGTATGATTGACATGCAAAAAAGCTGCTCATATGTAATGTATATGTTCCTACTATGGGTGAAAAGGTGAAGGAATTAAGCAGTACAGATTGGTAGTTACAGAATGACCACAGGGATGTGGATTATAGCATAGGGATGTGGATTACAGCGTAGGGAATATGGTTAGTAATATCGAGCTGAGTATGTGTGGAGCCAGGAGGGTATTTGAAGCCGCTACTAGGACTTGCTACATTCTCAAGCTCCTACCATCTCCATCTATTGTTGCCATTAAAGATATAAACTTGGAGGGCGGAATAAATGCTTCTGAAGAAGCCATGGCTCTTTATTTTGTTCTTGATTCCAAGTAGCTTTGAGGCAAAACTATGTTACAAGAAAGAGACTAGGGCTTTTGAAATTTAACAAATAGATGAGAAAGTTTTGAGTGAACTCAGAGCTAAAGAGTGGCTGAGCCCAGAGGTAACTTGAGGACCATCCAAAGCTAAACCCCATCACCTCTCACAATTGGCATATCAGGAGACACACATTTCATGACCCAACTAGACCCATATTTGTCCTGCCCAGATAGACCATCATAAAATTAATCACACATCAATGCTGCAAACTCTTCTCTTATCTTGGGGTTCTCTGGAAACCAACCCTAACAGGATACAAAAAAAAAAACCAAACAAACAAAATACAAAACAAATAAACGGGCCCATAGCACTATTCTTTAGAATTTCAGGGGATAATTATTAAATTGTAATTCCATGGCAGAAATATTCGGGTTTTGAGAATAGTTTGCAGCCTTGATTTTCTTGTTCTGTTTTCTTCTCCATTGGGAACTTCGACCCCAAAAGATTATATACTCAACACAAGAAAGTCCATGTCATTTAAAAGCAGCACTAATAATAGAAATGAGATGATTTATAGCTAGAGGTTGTTTTCTGTATATCCCTAAGACTAAAGAAAACACACTAGATCAGTGGTTCTCAACCTTCCTAATGCTACGACCCTTTAATACAATTCCTCATGTTGTGGTGACCCCCAACCATAAAATTATTTCCGTTGCTACTTTATAACTGTAATTTTGCTACTGTTATGAACTGTAATGTAAATATCTGATATGCAGGATGTATATTCATTGTTACAAATTGAACCTAATTAAAGCATAGTGATTAATCACAAAAACAATATGTAATTATATATTGTGAAATATTTATTTCTAATTACAAATAAATGAAATTTTGTCTTGAATCGTGGTGTAGCATGGGCAACAATCTTCATATAACAACAGTAAACTACATTGCTACATTTTGCTACACCAAGGAGCAGTGTGTTGGTTCCTAAGACCATGGGAAATATGTGTTTTCTGATGGTCTTAGGCAACCCCTGTGAAAAGGTCGTTCGACCCCCAAAGAGGTCGCGACCCACAGGTTGAGAACTGCTGCACTAGATTATCTTTGAAACCCCTCGTAGCTCTAAAACAACTGTGTAGTCATAGTAGATTAAGTGGTGGTTGTGGTGTATTTTAAGCACTTGTGCTCCCTCTAGAGGAGCAACATAAAAAAATCAGGGCTATAGGCTTTTGTCAAGAGTTTTGAAGTTAAATGTTGGTGTCATTTAATTTTTTAAAATATGTTTTATTGATTTCAGAGAGAAAGGAAGAGGGAGAGAGAGATAGAAACATCAATGATGAGAGAGAATCATTGATTGGCTGCCTCCTGCACCCAACCCACTGAGGATCCAGCCCGAAACCAGGGATGTACCCTTGACCGGAATCGAATCTGGGACCCTTCAGTCCACAGGCCGACGCTCCATCCACCTTGCCAAACCGGCTAGGGCCAATTTTGGTGTCATTTAAAAGTGAAAGAATCCATTTGGAAATAATCAGGAAAACAGTTTTAATGAAGTATAATTTTTAAGTTACAAAGGTAGTAATTCTCCATAATCATACCTGCCTTCTGCATGCCCCCTACCGGGGATGGAGCTGTGAACCTGAGACCTCCTGGTTCATAGGTTGATGTTCAACCACTGAGCCACCGTGGCCGGGCTCAGCAACAGTTTTTAAGGCACACATTGACTGAGGCAGCACAGCATAGTTTTAATATGATCCTAGTTTTTATTTGAACTGTGTATATACTTCCAGATTTGTTTGCTATGCAGTACACAGAAAATGCTGCATCCTGCTTTCTCTCTCTCATTGTATTTTCCATGTGGTATTAGTGTAATCACCATATCCACTGAGCGAATCCTACTCAGTCCTCTCATCATTGGATGGATGGGTTGTTTCCAATTACTCAGTGACAACTACACTTAACATTGTTATGCCTGCAGCCTTTCTATGTTTGGGGCTCTGTTCTAGGGGTGTATCTCAGCAGTGAAATCTCTGAAACAAAGAATATGATTATTTTTGAAATGACAGTACATATTTTCACATCACTTATATATGTCTCAACTTACATATCCTCAGGAATGTATGAAGGTACCAGTTTCTGCCCACTGTCCCATCACTAGGTACTACTACTGATTTTAAATGTTTTGATAACTTAGTAGGCCAAAAAATGCTATCTCGTTTTTATTTGCATTTCTTTGACTTTTGGTCAGGTTGAATATTTTCCCAAGCTTATTAGTTATATTTCCTCGTTTGAGAACTCTCTGTTCACATTCTTTGTGCATTTATTTTTTGAGGAACTTAATATTTTCTTACTTAGTCAGCTCTTACTCTGATGACTACTACCATTAGTAGTAGTATTAGGACTGAGTAGTTAGTACTAACTATCATTTGTGGGGGCAACCATGATACATATGTCAAATATTGTGCTAAGAACTTTGCATATACTTTATTTAAAAAAATTTTATTTCCCCCTTTTTTAAAAAAATATGTTTATATTGATTTCAGAGGGGAAAGAAGAGGGAGAGATAGAACCATCAATGATGAGAGAGAATCATTGATTGGCTGCCTCCTACACGCCTCCTACTCAGACATGTACCCTTGACTGGAATCCAACCCGGGACCCTTCAGTCTGCAGGCCAGTGCTCTATCTACTGAGCCAAACTGGTATGTTTGCTTATACTTTAAATCCTTGCCACGATCCTGGCAAAGAGAAAGAAAATTGAGTCTCAGAAAAGCTAAATAACTTCCCCAAGGCCACAGGGCATTAGTTTCTACTACAACCCCTGCCTCATATAAATATGTATCTTTATTTTTATAACAAAGGTATTAACTCTTTGCAATATTTTCCCTAGGCCGTTTTTCTCTTTTGTTCAACCAAATTTTTCCCTTTTATGTTAGCTATTTTGGGACATATAGAAGTAACATATAATCCTATCAGCATTATAAATTGTGTCAAAGGCAACTATATCTTGGCTTTAATTAGGTGTTACATAATGACCACTGGAAGTAATAATAATAAAAAAAGACATACTTGGCTTCCTCTGAAAACAAATTAGGGCCTGAGGTAATGTGTTTCTCATTGTTAAACACTTATTCCTATATCATACTAGTATACTGACTAGTCTTTTCCTTCCTCATTGATTTGTGATGTATTCTTGTCATTCATATAGTAAGACATTTATTTTATTGATCTTTTTCTTTGTACAAATACATTGTTTTAATCATATCTTTATAAGATATTAAAAGAAAATAGGACTAATCCTCCCACAACTAATTTTTTTATTAAAAAGAATTTTCTTTCCCTTTTTATTCTCCAAATGAACTTTATGATCACTTTGTCAATATAAGCAAAATAATTTATTTATTTTATTTTTTTAATATATTTTATTGTTTTTTTACAGAGAGGAAGGGAGAAGGACAGAGAGTTAGAAACATCGATGAGAGACATCAATCAGCTGCCTCCTGCATGCCCCTTATAGGGGATGTGCCCGCAACCAGGATACGTGCCCTTGACCAGAATGGAACCTGGAACCTTTCAGTCCGCAGGCTGATGCTCTCTTCACTGAGCCAAACCGGTTTCGGCAAAATAATTTATTTTTCTTTTAAAGAAGGAACTTAAAGAAATAGAGATTTTAATTGGAATTACATTGATTCTATAAATTAATTTAGAAATGTTATTTTTACATTCAGTCTTCCTAATCAGGAATAAATATCTGGTTACTTTTCCAAGTCTTATTTTACATTATTAATATAACTTGAATTTTTTTGTCATGCCATTATTACTTATTTTGTTAAGATTATCCTCAAGCATTATATATGTTTTAGTTGCTATTGCAAACAGGATCTAGTTTTGGGTTTTGTTTTTGTATAGGTTGCTGTAAGTATATATTTTACATTAAGCCATATTTATAAATGATTACTCATTTTAATAGTTTATCAAATGATTCCTTTATATTTTCTAGACACACAATAAAATCAATTAAGAATGATGTTTTTCTTATAAAATTTTGTGTATAGAAAAACTGTGCTATCCTTAGGAAGGCCTGCTGGCTTGCAAGGTTGTTGGCCTGTGGTTGACAGGATTTTGGGACTTGAATTTTGGGAGGGTTCTCACCATTCCGAGTGGTAGGGGTTGTTTACTCTGCCTGGACTGTTCGGGCAAACAATATAGTCCATGCTGAACATCTGCGTTCCTTCCACTCGTCGGAAATTTTGGAATGTGCCAGGAAGAGGCTGCCTAGGCAACCAACCCCCAATGAAGACCAGAGGACACCACGTCGCAGGTGTGGTCCCAGTTCTGTGCCAGAGGAATGAGCCCGTCTGTGGGACTCCATTGCAGAGGACTCCGAATCTTGTGCCTGGTTTTCTCCGACTTGCTTCCATGCACCTTTCCCACTGCTTCACATCTTTCATTGTCATGGATCACACCAGTGACTACAAATATATGTTTCATCTTCTGAGTCCTTCTAGAGAATCCTCGAAACTGGGGGTGGTCTTTGGGACCTCTGACACAATTTGTAATGCTTAGCCCTTCTTCGTGGTATTTTGTGTCACATCTAGGTATCACTATAAATGGTCCTTCTCTGGCTGAATCAGATGGAGAAAGATTTGGGTCCCTCCTGATTTGACTTCATGCCTTAGAGGCTATAGGATGTAGACTTAGAAAATGCTTGGTACCTACTATCTTCCTGCAACTACAAGTTTTTATCAGTCACATCTCTTTGATCTTTCATTTTATTTTGTGTTATTTTCCTAATTAATTATTTAAGGTGGTTTTTCCTATCTCCCCCTTCCCCAAGAATCAGCTTTTACTTTTAATTACATTTTTTCTTTCTTTCATTTATTACTTTTGTATTTTAATCAAATTTTGCTGAGTATCTGTGTTCTTTTTCTAAAATTGTAAATAATGTAGTCCCTCTTTTTCAATATTAAAATTACTTGTTGCTATGGATTTTGCCTGTACAATACAGTATTGACTAACTCCTATCTTTTTATTTATGTTAACTGATCTTATTTTAATTATTTACTAAATAATTTTAGCTGCTTCATTTAAGAGATTCCCTTCCTCTTCCCATGGTTGTTGGATAGTCTGAAAACTTAAAAGAAGTCATATTTTGGGTAATGTAACAGACTAGACTATTTAGACGAATCCTCCAGTTGAAAACAACTAAAAAATGTGCAAAGATTGCAAAAGTCTGAAAAGCATGAAAAAGATAAGATAGTATTGGGCCAAAATCTAAATGAAATTGGGATCTAAAGAGGAAACATAACACTGATGCTGCTTTCGCTTCTGAGGACATGGGCCAATTAAGGAAACTTGGATTTTATTCCGCATGCCCTCTCAGGGCCCATGAGTTCAGCATTAAAGTCTTAGTTCTGGCAGGCATGGAAAGTGTAATAGAGAGCCTTCCTCCATAAGGTTAGAGTCACAAAAAGAACCTCCTCAGCTTGAGGATAAACCAGAAGTAGACCTACTCTCATGCTAACCACCTCCAGGACACTATAAAAAAAAGAACAGCCTTTGATGTTGAACAGCGGAGGGGGAGGAAAGAAAAGAAAAGAAGAGAAAAGAAAAACAAACAACCCTGTCTCTGAGAAGTTACAACCACACACTGGCGGTCTCTGGGAGTTTGTAACCCCAATTCACCTCTGCTGGAAGCCCCCCCCCCCCAAAAGTCTTCTGTCCTGAATAGGTTTAAAGTAGTCCTGGAATGACCTAAGTGCTGGTGAATGCAAATCTGCTCTGAGAAGGCACCATTAGCTTTGGCGGCAGAGAATCTCAGAAATATGAGCAGTTAGCATATCAAGCTCACCAGGAAATGGGCGCCATAAGCCAGAATCAGCGAAACATACCTCCAGTGGCTTCCGGTATTCTTCATTATCTAAAGTCTCATATAGAATTCCAGGAACCAAGTCGGTTTGGATGTACTAGAATTTCCACACTGAACAAAATTTTGCCACATACTGCTCAAAGCCCCAAACTCAAGAATGTAATAGATTCAGGTGGTGAAACTCAATAAGCAAAAGGCAGACAACCTTTTATAAAAGGGGAAAGACTTGAACAGATAGGTCCCTCACAAACACGGATATCCAAGGGGCAAGAAACATATGGAAAGGTACCCTTTGCAACAGTCTGGATGGTCCTGAGTGAAATAAGCCAGTCAGAGAAAAAGAAGTATCACATGAACTCACTTATGTGTGGAATCTATGAACATAATAAACTGACAAACAGGTAAACTGAGGTCTAGAGGAATGGATGCATGGAACAGATGGATAGATCTCAGAGAGGCTGGGGAGATGGGAAGAGATTTACTGAAGAACTTATATACATATATGCATAACCAATGGAAACAGACAATAGTGTGTTGAAGGAATAGGATGAGACAGTGGTGGAGAAGAGGAGGCTAAGGGGCAGGGGAAGATTGGGAGACATCTGTAATACTATAAACAATAAAAATAAACAAACAAATACAAACCAAAAAGGTGCATCTCAGGGATATGCAAATTAAAACCACAATATGGCACCACTATACCGTTTCAGAATGGCTACACTAAAATAGAAAGACAATATAGAACAATCTTAAATCTCAAGAGAAACCAAGATGGTGGCATAGGTGAACACCTAAACTGCTGCCTCACACAACAATTTCAAAATTACAACTAAAAGACAGAACGGACACCATCCAGAACCATAGGAAAGCTGGCTGAGTGGAAATTCTACAACCAGAAGTAAAGAGAGGGGCTCACAGAGACTCAGAGGAGCTGTAAAAAGCTGAGGTATGGAGACACGCTCGTGAAGATGACTGGCGGAGGAGAGTCTGGCTGGCTTCCTCTAGTGGGAGGGAAACAGAAAATCCTGACTGAACTGAACCCAACTTCTGACTACACTGAACCCCAGTTCCAGGTGAGACTCATACTGGGGAGTCTGGACTGTTGTGAAAAGGAAGGAGTGCAGGGGAACTTAGGGGAGCTGTAAAATACAGATGTCTGGGGGCCTGCAAAAGTGTGCTTACAGAGCACTGACTGCTTATTGCACCGCTGGTTTTCTCTAGCAGGAGGAAAACAGAACCACACAACAGCACTGAAATCCAGGTCCGATTGCACTGAACCCCAGTTTCAGGCAAGACCCTGGGGACCCAGACTCATATGGGTCCCTGGAGCACATGGAAACTCAGGGGAACCAGAAAGGCAGAGATCTGGAGGCAAGCAAGTATGGGCAGACACAGCTGATCCTCACAACCAATTGGCTTGGAGGTCAATTCCCCCAGTGATACCAACAACAATCCATAATTAACTACAACAAGATTGTATACACAGTTCACAAAGGGGTGCACCAAGAGTATCCACCTCACGTAAATGGGGAGGCAGAGCTACGAGGCCACATAGAACATCTAGCACACAAAGCTACTTTACCAACTCAGGGAAACAGTGAAATATGTGGAAACAAAAGAACAGATCACAAATGAAAGAAGTAGAGGAAAACAAACTACTGGATATAGAGTTCAAAACCATGGTTATAAGGTTTTTCAAGAATTTCCTAGAAAAGATGGATAAGTCTAGCGAAACCCAAGAGGAGATGAAAAAGGACCAACTAGAAATGAAAAAGGACCAACTAGAAATTAAACATAAACTGACTGAAATAAAAAATATTATATAGAAACTTAACAGCAGACTAGAGGATTGCAAGAAGCAAGTCAAAGATTTGAAATACAAAAAAGCAAAAAATACTCCACTGGAAAAGAAAAAAGAATAAAAAAATGTGAAGATAGTGTAAGGAGCCTCTGGGACAACCTCAAGCATACCAACATCAGAATTATGTGGGTGCCAGAAGAAGAGAGAGAGAGCAAGATACTGAAAACCTATGTGAAGAAGTAATGATAGAAAACTTCCTCCACCTGGTGAAAGAAATAGGCTTACAAATCCAGGAAGCATACAGAACCCCAAACAAATGCAATCCAAAGAGGACCACACCAAAACACATCATAATTAAAATACAAAGAGCAAAAGATAAAGAGAGAATATTAAAAGCAACAAGAGAAAACCATTTAATTACCTACAAAGGAGCACCCATACGATTGTCAGCTGATTTCTCAACAGAAACTATGCAGGCCAGACGGGAGTGGCAAGAAATATTCAAAGTGATGAATAGCAAGAACCTACAACCAAGATTACTCTATCCAGCAAAGCTATCATTCAGAATTGAAGGGCAGATAAAGAGCTTCATAGATAAGAAAAAGCTAAAGGAGTTCATCAACTCCAAACCAGTATTATATGAAATGCTGAAAGGTACTCTTTTAGAAGAGGAAGAAGAAAAGGTAAAAGATAAAAAATTATGAACAACAAATACATATCTATCAACAAGTAAATCTAAATATCAAGTGAATTGAAAAGCTGATGAACAGAATAAATTGGTGAATATAATAGAATTAGGGGCATAGAAAGGGAGTGGACTGATAATTCTCAGGGGGAAAGAGGTGAGGGGGGTGTAGGGAGAAACTGGACAAAAATCACACACCTATGGATGAGGCGGGGTGGGAGGTAAGGGCAGAGGGTGAGGTGGGAGCCAAGTGGAAGAGAGCTATGGGGGGGAAGAGGAACAATTGTAATAATCTGAACAATAAAGATTTATTAAAAAATAAATAAAATAAAATAGAAAGACAATATAAAGTATTTGTGAGCCTGTAGATTGACCAGCACTGCCATACACTGCTATAGAAGTATAAATTAGTGCAATCACATTCAGCTTGGCAGTATTTACTAAGGACAAAACTTATGACCTAGCAATTATATTCAGTTATATCCTTAGTAGAAATTCATGTACATGTTCCCAAAAGACATGTACAACAATATTTATTATTATTTATCATATCCCCAATTAGAAATAACTCAAATGTCTGTCAACAACAGAATGGATTAATCTATTGTGGTAAATTCATACAATGGAATATAGCACACTACAATAGTGAGAATAAATAAAATATAACTATCTGAACAACATGGATAATTTCATGGGCATAATGCTGAATGAAAAAAAAACCAAGTAATATAAACTGTATTTCTATAAAGCCCAAAACAGATAAGATTAATATATGTTATTCAAAGTCATGAAAGTGGTTGCCCTTTGTGGGTGAGGTTATTAGCTAAAGGGGGACTTTCAAGGGGTGTGGGATTCTGGTGGTATTGTTTCTGGATCTGGGTGCTTTCTTACATTACTTTTTGTTAAAACATATTTTTATTGATTTCAGAGAGGAAGGGAGAGGGAGAGAGAAACATCAATGATGAGAGAGAATCACTGATTGGCTGCTTCCTGCATGCCCCCTACTGGGGATTGAGTCCACAACCTGGACATGTGTCCTTGACTGGAATTGAACCCGGGATCCTTCAGTCCCTAGGCCAATGTTCTACCCACTGAGCCAAACCAGCTAGGGCAGTGGTTGGCAAACTGGGGTTCACGAGCCACAGGTGGTTTCTTTGGCCCCTTGAGTGTGGTTCTTCCACAAAACACCACATGTGGGTGCGCTTGTACAGTGCGATTGAAACTTTGTGGCCCTTGTGCCAAGATCGGTTTTTGGCTTTCAAAAGAAATTTCAATCCTTGTGTGCTTGATAGTTCGCTCTGTTGACTAATGAGTTTGCCGGCCCCTGAGCTAGGGCATCTGCTTTCTTATATTGCTTGAGATTTTCTTTGTAGCCCAATATACAGTCAAGGCTAATAACTATTTCATTCATCAGACTTATCATTATGCTACATTTACACATACTTTGTGTATATCCATTAATTTTTTTAAAATTTTTTTTAATTGATTTCAGAGAGGAAGGGAGAGGGAGTAAAAGATAGAAACATCCATGATGAGAGAGAATCATTGATCGGCTGCCGCCTGCACGCCCTCTACTGGGGATCAAGCCTACAACCCAGGCATGTGCTCTAACCAGGAATTAAACCATGACCTCCCGGTTCATAGGTCGAGGCTCAACCACTTAGCCACATCAGCCGGGTGTACATCCATTAATTAAATAGTAATGATTGCATATGTTACTTATGACTGTAGAGAAATTATCCCAAAATTTAGTTGCTTAAAAACACTTCTTGGCCCGATCACAGCAGAAGCTGCCAGAGCCTGTGGAATGGGCTGCACGGAGGAGGGACGGCTGTCCCTGTTTCACGTGCACACCTGTCCCTGCATGCACAACATCACCTGCAAGGTGACTAATCAGAAGTATCCAAAGCTGAAGGAAGTGGAGGATGTTCCCAGTGACCAGATGCAGGGGAGCATGTTGACTCTCCTGCCGAGCCACGTCCCAAATGTGAAAATCCTCGTGCCTGTTTCATGCAGCTCAGACCTACTTTGCAGACGAGCCAATAGCCATCTTCTACAAGTGCTGCGATGCTCAGTGTGGACACAGCTGGAGGGAACAGCGCCAGGCCGGCCCAGCTGCATGGTGTCTGTTTACTTTATTCCCTACAGTGGAGTCCCGGCTGGGAGGGGGCGCTGTGTGTCCTGGGGGGTCCTGGCTAGTGTGGCAGAAAGCTAATCCTTTTAGGATTGTTGGCCAAGGTATCAGGAAGTGGAGAGCCCGTCTGCCAATTAGTGGATGAACTCATTCATGTCCAGAAAGGTTTTGTGTGTGGGGAGGATTATCCACAACTAAGTATATTTTATCTAAGGTCCTGTTCATGCATCTTTTACATTTATTGGGCAACTGACATTCTTTTACCATCAACCAACACTCTTAAATAATTACATTGTTCTCACAACTAATAGAGTAAAGCATTTAGTACATTAGCTGTTCCTAACTATTTAACTGTTAATTGCAAACTGACTTAATAAAAATGTACTCCAAATATTTAATTTAAATGAAAAGTTATCTTTAAAAAGCCATTTCTTATCTCATGTTTTCTGTGGGTCAGGAACTCAGGCACAGCCTACCTGGTCCTGTGATTTCTCCCCAAGCTGCAGACAGGTGCTGGCCGGGGCTGCAGCTCGCTCAGGGCTGGCCTTGAAGGCTCCACTCCCAAGAGCGCTCCGTGGTTGCTGGGGGGTTCAGTTCCTCAGGCTTTTTTGCACGAAGGGCTTCAGCTCCTTGCTGTCTGTTGGCTGGCGGCCTCTTCCCGTGTTTGCCGTGTAAGCCTTTCACGGCTTCCATTAAGACAGGCAAGCAAGGCAGAAGCCAGAGCCTTTTCTGTTATCTAATCCGGGGTATAGCACCCCAGGTATGTTTTGCTGCATTCCACTCATTAGAAGCAAGTCGCTAGGTCTAGCTCACACTTGAAGAGATTACACACGGCATGAAGACAGGAGACAAGGATCATCAGCAATGCTACCAGAAGCTGCCTACGGCAATGAAATAACTCACCAGCCGGTGTCTCCTTTGTTGCTGTAGAGAATCTCGGGCCATTATTAAATAAGGAAAATCCTGACTGATATTCATGCTGGATCACAGTGTAGAGTTTTGCATGAAAAAAGCAATTGGATCACAGACTAACATCTAACAGCCACGGATTGTCCTTGTGACTTTGGAGCTTGTATTTTAAAAACTGTCCATTTTCTCTGCCCACAGTACCATCTTACATATGGGATGTACCTTTCACAGTCACTCAGCCTCTTGTTGACCATATGTTTGAGCTACTCTGGAGGACCACTGTATGTCTTTTTGAGGTGCCTCAAAAGCCCCCAAAGTGAATTGTAGGTCTGCATCATCACCTATCCTTAAAAACAGACCTTTATACATATACATATTGAGTAAAAATCCACCTGAGTTTTGACTGATGTGACAACAGAAATCCTGTATAACAAAAGGCTAACATCCCATTTTTTTAAAAAATATTTTTTAATTGATTTTTAGAGAGGAAGGAAGAGGGAGAGAGAGATAGAAACATCCATGATCAGAGAGAATCCTGGATCGGCTGCCTCTTGCAATTCTCCCACTGGGGATGGAGCCTACAACCCGGGCATGTGCCCTTGACCAGAATCGAACCTGGGACCTTTCAGTTCACAGGCTGATGCTCTATCCACTGAGCAAAACCGGCTAAGGCAGGCTAATATGAAAATTGACCAAATGGTGGATCAACCAGTCACTATGATGTGCCCTGACCACCAGGGGGCAGACACTTCCGTAGGGGAGTTTGGGCCTTTCAGCATTAGATTGCCGTTCTCCCGCGCGGCACCATTCATAATAAAAGAGCTGATATTCTCCACTGCAATTCTTGGTATTGGCTGTGCTAGCACCAAATGGACAAACACTTTCTGTTCATTAACAAGACCAAGGAGGACAGAGAGAGGCAGGACCAGACTATAAAATGCAGATACAAAACCTGAAGGGGGCAATGAGGCAGGCAGGTGAGCAGTTAGGGGTGATCAGGCTGGTATGCAAAGTGATTTGGGGCAATGTGGTAGGCAGGAGAATGGTTAGGGGTAATGAGGTAGGCAGGCAAGCAGTTAGGGGTGATGAGGCAGGCAGACAGAGTGGTTAGGGGCAATGAGGCAGGCAGGCAGGTGAGGAGTTAGGAATCAGTGGTCCCAGATTGAGAGAGGGATGTCCAACTGCCGGTTTAAATAGATAGTCCCCTAGGGGTCCCAGATTGCGAGCAGGTGCAGACTGGGCTGAGGGGACCCTTCCTTGTGCACAAATTTCGTGCACTGGGCCTCTAGTATTACGTTTATAGTACATGTTAGTAGTTAGGGGGGAAAGGAGAAAAATAGTTCAATAGAATAGAGGGAGTCAGGTATGAGTGATTAGATCTAAGAACCTGAGATCAGAGAAACATTATAAATGGAGTCTTGCATATTTTATTTTTCTTGACTTTTTTTTTTTTTTTTTGCATGATCAGTGGTTCTCAAATTTTAACTGATATAAGAATCACCTGGAGAGCTTGTTAAAACACAGCTTGCCGGCCCTACTCCCAGAGATTCTGATCCAGAGCGTCTGGGTGGAGCCAGAGATCTACTTTTCTAACAAGTTCCAGGTGATGCTGGTCCAGACCGTGGGCTTGGAGAAGCGCTGGCCTGGAGCCTGGAGACCAGGAGCATGGAGGCTGCATGGCTGGTGAGTTCTGGGGTCAACTTGGTATTTCTGGGATTCCTTCTCTCCCCTAAAGTTTCAGCAATGCCTGGCCCAGACAGCCTTTGGTGGGTTTCTGAACCAAGTTGGCCCTTACGCACTTGGGTAGTATTACAATTAAAGTCCAGAGATAACCCAGAAACTTCCCCGGATGCAGTGCTGCAATCTTTTGTTTAGCTATACTGGGGGAAATGGGAGTTCTTTGAGAATCCATTCCTTTCCTAACTTGTTTCTGAATATATTGAAATTTTGAAACTAAAAAGCAGGAAACTGTCAAATGAATGCAATGGAAGGAACAAAAGTTATGACTGAGTCATCATAAGTTGGAATCCTTCCCATCAGTTGTACCTACGAAAGCTGTGCAACCCATCTCTCCCTCCCACTGGTTGAATTCAGCAGCTCCTCGTCTCTTTTCCTCATTTGCAGGAGGCCACTCCCGAGCCTGCACATCCCGTATCTTTGTGTCTCTCCAAATAGAAAGATCATAAAATGGGGCCCTTTCCTCTGAGCTGATGCAGCCCACAGCCAGGAAAGCAGGACCAGGGCTGTACTTGGGTCCCATTCACTTTTTTAGTCAGTGCCCTGGTCTAGTGCACTGACTGCACATAGCTGCCCAGGGCCCAGCACACCCATGTCCACCCATCTGGCAGCCCCACCTGCCCCGTCCACAGTCCGGGCCACCAGTATGATCCTCCGTAACCTCCATTCTGACTGCACCCTGGCTCCAAAGTCTGCAGTGAGTGTCCAGGCCTCACAGAGCTGCGGCCCTTCCCTGCTGCACCCAACACCCTTTATGATGTGAAACTTGCCTCTGTTTTCAGCTTCTTTGCCAGACTCCTTTGCTCAGAATCCCAAATCTCTGCCAATGGAGTTACTAACGGAGCCTGGATATGCCCTTCTCCTTTATGCCTCTGTGGCTTCGCACACACCATTCCTTAGACTGGAGAGCTTTTCCTTTGTTTGCTCGGCCTATTTCTATTCATTCTTTTTAAAAACAATTTTCAGGGGAAGGTAGGATGGAGGAAAAATAATTTCATGTAAAAGAAACATGGGCTTATTTTAAAACATGGGAAATACAAATAATTATGTAAAATATATTCATAAGAAAGGTAACTAGATCACACTTTCATCTATTATTTTCAAGGTATTTTCTACATATGTATTTTTATGGATCACATTCAGTTTGTATCACGCTTTTTTTTTCACCTACTATTGCACTATAAGCTTTCTTTTCATTTTTCATAAATGAATTGAAAACATTCTTTAATGGCTGTACAATGTCTCTATATGTTTGTGTGTACATATTTCTAAAGAGTTTGTTTAACTCTTGCTTTGGCCATGTAGATGGTTTCCTTTTCATTTTGTGTGCTACTATATAGAATGCTACAAAGAAGAGTTTTGTTGTTCATTATATTCCACAAATGAGTGGGATCATGTGATACTTATCTTCCTCTGACTGGCTTATTTCACTTAGCCTGATGCTCTCCAGGTCTATCCATGCTGAAAATGGTAAGAGTTCTTTCTTTTTTACAGCAGCATACTATTTCATTCACTCATCTGCTGATGGGCACTTAGGCTGTTTCCAAATCTTAGCTATTGTAAATGAGGTTTTGTACATAACTGTGCCCTCCTCTCTGATTGTTTCCTGGGAAATAATTCTAAGTTGGGATTATTGGAACAGTAGAAAAGAACACTTTTAGGCTCTTGATCTACATTGTCAGGTTGCTATCAAGAAAACGTGGACACACTGACAAACTCACCAGGGGAATATTCATGTTGTTCTTATTTCATCACAGCCTCTGTTATTGAGAGTCATACTTTATTTGGTCCTTGAGAATTCGATTTTAATTTCTCACTTCTCTGATTAGGCAGGACATTTTTCTACATTTATTAACCATATGTATCTCCTCTTGTATAAATCACTAGAGGCCAAGTGCATAAAATGTGTGCACAGGGGTGTGTGTCCTTCAGCCCAGTCTGCACCCTCTCCAATATGGGACCTAAATGGGCAGTCGGATATCCCTCTCACAATCCAGGACTGCTGGCTTCCAACTGCTTGTCTGCCTTCCTGATTGCTCCTACCTGTTTCTGCCTGCCAGCCTGATCATCCCCTAACCACTCCCCTGACAGCCTGATTGATATCTAATTGCTCCCCTGCCAGCCTGATTGTCCCTAACTGCCCTCCCATGCAGGCCTAGTCCCCCACCCCCCAACTGCTCTCCCCTGCTGGCCATCTTGTGTCCACATGGGGCAGGATCTTTTTTTTAAAATATACTTTGTTGTTTTTTTACAGAGAGGAAGGGAGAGAGATAGAAAGTCAGAAACATTGATGAGAGAGAGAAATCGATCATCCGCCTCCTGCATGCCCCACAGTGGAGATGTGCCCGCAAGCAAGGTACATGCCCCCGACCGGAATCGAACCTGGGACCTTTCAGTCCGCAAGCCGACACTCTATCCCCTGAGCCAAACCAGTCTCAGCTGGGGCAGGATCTTTGACCACATAGGGGCAGCCATTGTGTGTGATAGAGTGATGGTCAATTTGCATATTACTCTTTTATTAGATAGGATAGTTTTGTGTCTATTGTCCAGTTCTGAACTGGAGTCAAAATTCCTACTTATTTTCAATTCTTGACTTAGCATCTTCTCACTGAGAAGCTCTGACAATGCTCCATGTCCCCCTTAGTTGAGGCCTCCTCTTCTGATAGCTCTGTGTGCACATTCACTATTGGGATTTCTATCCTCTACTGTAATTGTATGTGCCTGTATCCCCCATTGCTCTTGGCCAGCTCTGAGTCATATGTGTTCTTTTCTTCAGCACTAACCCTGGTACAATGTGCTGTGTCAATGAAGATTTACCTAATGAACTAATGAATAAATCAATGAAGATCAAAGAAGTGTTGGCTTTTAACTTAACATGAATGTCATCAGGATAGTTTATCTCCATTTTCTAGAGAAAGGGTCTTTAAGTCCTTAGATAAACCTACGTTGACTTATTTAAAGTAATATAAATGCTGGTGAAACAGCCCATTAAACTGCTAAAGAAAAAAGTACTGGAACTTTTTATTCAAAAAAGAAAACAAAACCCCTTTCTTTTTTTAGAAAAAAAGTAGCTTCCTCTGAAAAATATTATAAAGATGTTTATTGATTCATCTTTGACCTTTTCAGATGACCTTGACAATCATCACAACATACCTTCCAAAAGGAGAACACACAAAACTTCACTTCCTCCACAATAAAACACATATGTGGTGGACTGACAATTTTCAGGGGGAAGGGGATGTGTGGAGTGTGGGAAGAGACTGGACAAAAATCTTACACCTACAGATGAAGACAATGGCGACCGTATATGGGTGGGGTGGGGCATCAGGTGGAGGGGAGTTATGGGGGGGAAAAAGAAGAACATATCTAATAATCTGAACAATAAAGATTTATTTTAAAAAAGAAGAAAATTAAAACCATCTCTAATTACCACTAAAAAGTAATAAAATTAGCATTAAAAAAAATAAATATACAAATGAAAATTAAACTGAAGATGACTGCATTCTCACCACATCATACTCCCAAATTATAATTAATGTATTCCTAATTGGCCATTTCACAGTGTTGCTACACACACACACACACACACACACACACACATATCCAGGTTAATATCATCACTGATATAAACCAGGGGTGGAAAGTGGGGTTGCTGCTATGTTGTCAATAAATCAGTGCTCTTGTCTTTGGAAGGGATGGCTGACCCGGCATCTCGGGTCTGTTCAGGGACAGCCGGCTCTCCATCTCAGAGTCTGCACGTGTCTGGGTACCACGGGACTCTAGAGATTCTGAAAATGCCCGAATGTCCCCCATTTGTTTTTTTTTTCACCAAAGCTAAAAGCCTTTACCTGTGTGCTTTAGTTTAACAGCTGCAGCGTATCTTCCCCACTTGTTCCTTTTTCATAGTATTGCTAACCTGTGCAAATATCTAATGTACAATTAAAGTGCTCAGCTGTGCTCCAAATGAGCCCACCCTGCTTGTTTTAAATGTGCATAGCTCTCCAGAACCTCCACAAAATCTTACTGTTTCCACAAAGAGCAGAATACGGCTGTTAGTAGGTAGGTCCCTGCCACCACTCTCAGGTTGACTGGGCGGGTTTTTCCGCTCTGCTGAATGCCCTGCAGCTTTACACAACCACAGGTAGTAATCAGGGCCCAGCTCAACTCAGTTCCCTGGAAATTCTCACAGCATTGCTTTTATAGACGCATAATCCTTCCTCCCCAACGTCCATTAGTATGATAAACCTATAAAATGCAGGTACCAAACATTGAAACGGTGTTTTGTAGCTGCTCCCAAATTTTGATTCCTACTGATATATCCCTGCTTCAATACACAAGAAACTGCACTTCAAACGATAGACATTAATTTTTCTTCCTGGGTAATGGCCATAGTCACATCATGCCTCAAATCTACTTATTTATAGTTTTGCCTCTCCAAACCCCTGACATGGCTGTATTTCCCAACTCACTTCTCTGAGGAACATCTGTAATTCAGACATATTTAGATCAGTTGGGAAAACAATAATAAATGGATAATTGTGGTACAAAATAAAAAAGCAGATTTCACTAGAAAGGAATAAGAAATTTTAAGAACACCCATCACGTAACTGTAAACAGTGATGCTTCTACTGAGTTTAGACCCAGATGTCTCAACACCTCTCGAAAAAATTAGGGACACCAAGTACAAATGCTGGAATAATTAATATCATTGCTTTAAAACTTTTAACATTATTCACAATATTTAAAATTCTAGTCACTATTACTACCTTGAAATGAAAAAATAAAATACCTTACTGGTTCAAGTACATAAAGTGCCAATGCCTTGGTAAGATACCAAATACTTCTAGAAAATATATTTACATGTTTTATGATGGGAGATAATTTTTTAGGATTTAAATTGAAGTGCTTTTTTTTTCTTTCTTTCAGCATGGTTTTTTGATGGTAAATGCGATAACATTCCTCAGCTTACCAGAGACTGTAAGACTTTGTCACAGACTGGATTCCACGTGAGTTTGGCAGGAATTGCTGTGCCAATTTCTATACATAAGAGGCCTTATGAAAATCTTGTGAAAAAACATCCGAAATACCGATGTCCTGAAAATGATGAAAATCCAAGGATCCGCAATTGAGATCACAGATATAAAACGCAAAGCACTGAGGTCTCCAGCTTCTTCAGAAGTTCTGTTTTTCTTGGTGACAGCTTTAAATGCTCCATAGTAGGCACGATACTGTTTTAAAGGGAAAATATATCCATTATGATATTGAAAGGTTGATGGCAGCAATACATTCACTTATTTCAATTAGGATACATTATTTTTCTGTAAGGATATGGCAGCTCGGCTTGGAATATGCATTTTGGGCAAATTTACTGCAGCTGATGGATGCACATGAAGAGCCTGGGAGGTGCAGAGCCAACATGGGAGGCTCAGTGGAAGTGGCACTCCTGAGAATCCCAGTCTAAGTCCCTAGAGGCTGTTTTTCCTGCTGTGAACACGGGAGTTTCTAGGTCCCTGTCTGGTCCCGCAGAGGAGGAGGTGAGGCAGGACTAATCCAGGCCACTGAATCTTTTACAAACAGGGTCACCACACTTCCATAAATACTGAGGTTCTTTGTCCATATTCTCTTCAGTTCTTTCTTCCATCTGCCTACTTCCTACCCTTTCTCTTAAAAACGAAACCCACAAAAACTATATTATTATTGATTTCAGAGAGGAAGGGAAAGGGAGTAATAGAAACATCAATGATGAGAGAGAATCATTGATTGGCTGCCTCCTGCTATGCCCCCTACTGGGATCAAACCCTCAATCTGGGCATGTTGCCCTTGACTGGAATTGAACCTGAGACCCCTCAGTCCGCAGACCAATGTTCTATTCTCTGAACCAAACCGGCCAGAGCCCTATCTTCTCTTATTAGTCAATTTAGAAATAAGTCATCCTTGTGAAATGTCACCCGTCATCCTTGTGAAATGTCACCCGTATGGAGACATCAATGAAATAGCAGTTTCTAGGGGTTGTGTAGAGACAGGAAATACTCCAATGAAAGACAGGAGACAAAAAAAGGCCCTGGCCAATTCATGTTACTTAGCATAGATGGTTGGTTACCTTTCTGAGGTTAACATCCCCTTTCCACACTAGGGGAAAAAACACACACGTGGACATATAAGCCTACTTACCGTGCCCAGTCACTCCTACTGCCTTGATTCTCTCTAATGTCTCTGTGGACCCTTCAGAGCCTACAAACTACTGAATAGCTTTTACTGCCATTCAGCCAACACTGCTGCCTTGCCCAGCACTACCACTACCTCCCTCTCCAATGGAGGCCAGCCACTTTTTCTCGATGCTATTATACTCCCTGTGCCCACTGAGATTCTAAATCCATAATGGGACAAAATGGACCCTAATGGGACAGGAAATAGGCTAACTCAACATTGGTGGGAGGGGATATAAATAAGTGCACAGACCAGAGCCACTTAGGCAATCAAGGAACATCTGCTGGAGAAGATGTGTCTCCCCATCATTGTTTCCTTACCTTTTTGCTCGCTCTCTCTCTACAGAGCATTTTAATGGCCTCAGCAACTCCCATCTAGTACACTTAGGAAGATATGCCATAACTGGAAGACCTCTCCCATCTTCAGGGCTTAATAATACTAACAGTGATAATAATAGCTAATGCCCATGTTCCCAGGCCCTGTTCTAAGCATTTTACTTTGAAGACATTGGTTCATCTTCATAAAAACCCCATGAAGGAAGTACGACCATTATCTCCATTTTAGAAGTGGAAACTGATTGCATGCCCAAAGCCTATTGTCCCTCGGGACCAACCTCAAATATCACCCCCTTTAGGAAGTCCCAGTAAAGTAGTGGCCACACACACCAGCTTCTGAGCCTGAGTCTCTAGATTAGAGTCCCCTCATTGGCTGTGTGACTTTGGGCAAGTTATTCCGTCTCCTCAGCTACATAGTGTGGGTATTTGTACTTACCTCCCAGGATTGTCAGGAAATTTGAATAAGATAGTATGAGGAAAACCTTGACAATAAGTCCTAGCATATAATGAGAACTCAATAATTCACTATTATTGTTATTATTTTATCAAATAGAAGAGGCTCTTTTCCTTCTCTAAACTCCCTTATGGGCCTAATTACTCCCACTTACTCTGGTATTATAGCTTATGTGGGCATATGTGATATTTTTCTCCTTTTATTTCTCCACAGTGACTTACAGTATATTGAATGTTGTAGGTGACAGAAATGTGCTGGATGGATAAATGGTTGACAACAGGCTATGCAAGTTAGTTGATTTAAAAAGCAAATGCTTATCTGAGTCTATCTTTACATTTATTCCCTTTTTCCTCAAAGTGCAGTGCAGCAAAATGTAATCTCAAGTATTTGAAAATACTAGACTAGCTGGGCCCTTGGTAATTGAGTGAAATTTATATAATGAAAACAAATCATTTTATTTTTAAGCAGTATTTGTCCAAGTTAATCCTAGTGCATATTATTGGGTTAATTGTATTTTCAAGTCACCTGATTTGTAATAGAAGTATATTGATCTATAACTGAACTTTTAATTTAATATAATTTATTTTTAATTTTTTAGTTTACTAACAATATGACTTCATTTATGACAGTGATCAAAGTACACATTTTATAATTCTTACAAATTATCAATTTAAACATAATTTCAACTTTTGAAAAATCTCTGCCCATCAAAAGTATTCTCTAGAACATACTTTATAAACCG
>PVJN01030637.1:0-25475 GCA_004026805.1 Lasiurus borealis | reverse complement strand
GGACAGGTGGACCCCATCTCACCCCCGCCCGCCCGCCCGTGCGCCCGTGCGCCCGCCGCCGCCCCCGCCAGGCCCCGCTCCCCGCCTACCTTGCGCGTCGCCGCCGCTGGTGAGCACCCCGATGGCCTTGCCGGCCCCGCACATCCGCAGCTTCTCCAGGTCCACGGTGGCCATGGCGGCGCCAAGACGGATGGCTCGCTCTGCGCCTCCGCCGCCCGTTCTCCCCGGTCCCGCCTCCGCCGCGGCCCGGCCCCGCCCCGGCGTGAGGTCACCGCTGCCCACGCCTGGGGAGCGGCGGCCGGGGAAGGGGTCCAGCGCCCCCGCTCGGAATGCGCGCACTGCTGTCCGTCCCCTCGATTTGCGCTGGGCACCGCCACCCCCACCCCAACAGCACACACACTGGCCAGGACCCCGCTATGGGGGGGACCTGCAGCCGTGGAGCACCGCGGCCCGCCGTTTTCCGTTTCCAAAGCGGTTCCGCCTCCCCAAGGAATCCGTTCACTGACGGTCCGGTCCGGTCTGCAATCATCCAGGTGCGGTTCAGCCCAAACCCAACCTAGAGGAGCTGTGCCAGGCGTTAGACACAGCTTAACCTTAGCAAAGCCAGACATGTACGTATATATTCTCTCTTTACATACGTCCTCCCTTCTCTCTATAGACAGAGTGGGGCAAAAGTAGGCTTACAGATGTTCGTATGCAAAATAATACAATAATTAATAAAACATAATACATACAAGAATAAACTCTGGCCGAAACCGGTGTGGCTCGGTGGATAGAGCGTCGGCCTGCGGACTGAAGAGTCCTGGGTTTGATTCTGGTCAAAGGGCATGTACCTTGGTTGCGGGCACATCCCCAGTGGAGGGCGTGCAAGAGGCAGCTGATCGATGTTTCTAGCTATCTCTCTCCTTTCCTCTGTGTAAAAAAATCAATAAAATATACTTTTTTAAAAAAAGGATAAACTCTGTTTTGAGTACTCACAAATGTAAACCTATTTTTGCCCAACCCTGTATATATTCTCTAAATACACACATACTTTTTCCTAATAAGTAGATAGACTAAGTATATACACCTCTCTGTTTCTATATGTATGTATGGAATTATAAATATACTAGTGGCCCGGTGGATGAAATTCATGCACAGGGTAGGGAGAGTGGAGGGAGGGGAGGGGTGTCCCTCAGCCCAGCCTGCACCCTCTCCAATCTGGGACTCCTCAGGGGATAACCGGCAGTCGGACATCCCTCTCCCAATCCAGAACTGCTGGCTCCTAACTGCTCATCTGCCTGCCTGCCTGCTGGCTCCTAACTGCTTCTACCTGCCTGCCTGATTGCCCCTAACTGCTTCTGCCTACCAACCTGATTGTCCCTAACTGCTCCCCTGCTGGCTTGATTGCCCCTAATCACCTCTGCCTCGGCCCCACATCCGGCACCCAGGACTCCCTCCTCCAGCCGACCACAGGCACCCAGGATCCAGGCTTCCCTCCCTCTGGTCAGCCATAGGCGCCCAGGCCAGCTGCAGCCACAGGGGATGGTGGGCAGGTGGCTTCACCTGGGCTGCAGCTGCAAGTGCTGGCACCCAGGACCTCAGGGTGGGCGGCTTCTCCGTCTACCAGGCTGTAGCCGGCCGCAGGTGCTGGCGCCTGGACCACAGGTGGGCACCTTCTCCATCTTCCCTGGGATGCAGTGTGGGTGACCTCTCCCGCTGACTGCAGCCTGGGGTCAGGGGGGTGAGAACAAGCAGGCGGCTTCTTTGTCTCCCAGGCCCCAGCCAGCCTCAGGCACTGAGGTCCCATTTCTCTGTCTCCCCCAGAACATGGGGCAGCCGATGTGAGGCTTCTGGGCCGCTGGCTTCAGTCGGGGATCACAGGGCAGGCGGCTTCTTGGTCTCCCTGGCTGCAGCCAGCTGGCCCCGCACTTCTCTGACTCCCACAGACCCAGAGTGGGAGTGGGGGGAGGAGGGTGCTGCCATCTTTTCAGGTTAATTTGCATACTGACTCTGATTGGCTGTTGGGCATAGCAGAGTGACAGTAACTTGCATGTTTCTCTTTCATTAGTGTAGATATATACACACATACTTTTTCTTTATACATAGGTAGATAGACTGTATACGCCTCTATATATGTACGTGTATAGACACACAGCCTATCCATGCATACATATATATTTAAATAAACATAATGTAATATTTATCTATGTTTACCCATCAGGTTTGTGCTGTCATTCTTTTTTTTTTAATATATTTTATTGATTTTTCACAGAGAGGAAGGGAGAGGGATAGAGAGTTAGAAACATCAAATAGAGAGACATCGATCAGCGCCTCTTGCACGCCCCCTACTGGGGATGTGCCCGCAACCAAGATACATGTCCTTGACCAGAATCGAACCCGGGACCTTTCAGTCCGCAGGCCGACGCTCTATCCACTGAGTCAAACTGGTTTCAGCATGTGCTGTCATTCTTATTGACTGGACAATACCCCAGTCTGTGACTATAACGTTATTTCTCAAAACGTTCCTTGAATACTGGGCGTGTACTTCATTTTCAAAGTCTTATTCGCTTATCCTGGCAGTGCTTGCCAGTGGTCCCTTTGCCCGGCTCTAGTTGGCCTGGACTCTGCATTATCAACAGAATATACCTGCCCCCAGGGACCAGATGTGGATTGGAGGTGGAGAGTGAACAAGTAACTCCACAGCCCTAGCCAGTGTGGCTCAGTGGATAGAGCATCAGCCTATGGACTGAAGGGTCCCAGGTTTGATTCCGGTCAAGGGCACATACCTAAGCTGTAGGCTCCTTCCCTCTGGTGAAGATTAAAATAAATGAAACTCCACAAAAGTT
Organism: Lasiurus borealis; assembly: GCA_004026805.1. NCBI lineage: Eukaryota > Metazoa > Chordata > Mammalia > Chiroptera > Vespertilionidae > Lasiurus > Lasiurus borealis. Next base: position 22,647 of record PVJN01030637.1, on the reverse strand, counting down.
GAAAGTTGGGCCCAGCTGGTTTGGCTCAGTGGATAGAGCCTTGGTCTGCAGACTGAAGGGTCCCAGGTTCGATTCCGGTCAAGGGCACATGCTCAGGTTGCAGGCTCAGCCCCAGTGGGGGGCGTGCAGAAGGCAGCTGGTCAATGATTCTCTTATCGTTGATGTTTCTATTGCTCTCGCCTTCTCCCTTCCTCTCTGAAATCAATAAAAATATATCTTTTAAAAAAGTTGAAAGTTGCCGAAACCGGTTTGGCTCAGTGGATAGAGCGTCAACCTGCGGACTGAAAGGTCCCAGGTTCGATTCCTGTCAAGGGCATATCTCCAGTAGGGGGCGTGCAGAAGGCGGCTGATTGATGTCTCTCATTGATGTTTCTAACTCTCTATCCCTCTCCCTTCCTCTCTGTAAAAAATCAATAAAATATATTTTTTTAAAAAACGTTGAAAGTTGGTCACAAAGGGACTGTGCCCCACAGCGATGGCGAGGAGGCGGTGGCCAGAAGGCAGGAGGCTCCCTGGGCTCCCTGTGTGGGCGCAGCTCTCTGTGGGGCTGAGGGCTGCCGCTGGGCACGCAGGGCATTGTGGGACCAGGTGATTACCCACCAGCGTGGAGTCAGGGTGCAGGTGGGCCGCTGGGGTGCAGCAGAGCCACCTTTTCCCCACTGAGCAGCCCGTGCTGGGAGCCCTGGGAGACCCCGGCCCCTCAGGGGCTGCCACCGACCGCCCAGAGGGGCTCTCGGATTCCTGGGGTAATTAACGATGTGCAGCCTCTCAAAACTCTCCTCCTGAGCACCAAGTCAACTGTCACGTGCCAGAGCTCCAGTGACAGGGCGGACTGTGAGGCTGGGCTGAGTCCGGCTCAGGTAACGAGCCGAGCGCCAGGCCGGCCCGCCGCCCGGAACATAGCTGTGTCTGAACTGCTGTCTTTTTCTGAGCCCGCTGGGCACGTCCAGCTGTGCCAGGTTCTTCGCCTGATTCTCAGCAATGACCCCCCATCAGCCAGTCCCTCTGAGTCTCCAACGGGACCAGGCGCAGTGGGGCAGGGACCCAACACAAAGAGCACTTCATACACTTCCTAATTTCCCAAACTGACAGCTGAGCCTCCAACCTGTACCCGGGCCCTCACACTTCGAAGGATGTCTCCCAAAGAGAAGCTAAATTGGAGGACATAACCGTGGGCCATCAATAGAAGCGGGCGGCCTCCATGGACTTTCTTAGAGGGGTTCTGATGAAGCTGGGATGTCCGGTGCCCTGAGACCCACCAGGTGAGACCCCCTTGTGCCAGGGCCGCACTGGGCTACGGAGAGGGCCGGACCCAGCAACAGAGGTTTCACGGTGAGGCTGCACTGGGAGAGTGTGGGCACTCGTGGGCAGGGAGCCCGTGGCATCTGGGTTGCCCTGGCCAGCTCCCCAAGATGCACCCCACGGCCACAATCCCCACTAGGCCATTCCCACTGGCCTCTGCCACCTGCATCCAGCCTGGTTCACTCTGGGGGGAGAAGGGGGAACAGGGCTCAGCAGGGCTGGGATCTCAGATGGACAAGGCCCTGTGAGTTGGGGAGGGCTCCCCACCCCACTTCCTCCTCCCCGGCTCTGGGTGAGCCTGAGTCTGCTGTGGCTGCTCCCTCCCAATCCTCCTGTCTGGACCGTTAGGGGCAAAAACATAGGATACTGGGGATTGGCTTTGGTTATGGGAAATATTAATCACGCCCTGTGGACTGCGTTGTGTTGGATAAAGAAAGGACATTCTAACCTGGCTGGGAGTTGTACGCCTCCCCCCTCCCCCCAGCCCCACCCTCCGATGTGGGAGACAACCTTGGACCTGCCAGTCAACTTTGGAATGTGGTCCGTTCTCATTCAAGGGCTGCCTTTTATCATGGAAAGATTAACAATCTTGTTGTCCAAACAATGGAGCCCCACATTGCCTGCATACCCGGGCACGCAGCCCTTACTTTCCCTTACCTTCCGTCGCTACTTCCCCGTGTAACCCTTGTCCTGCCCCACATAAGCAGCGGGCTTATGGGGGCTGCACCCCGGTTTTCGGGGCTGACCGGCTGCTCTCCCATGCTGCCGGCAGGATTGGAATAAAAACACTCATTTATGCTTCAACCCTGTCTCCGCTTAATGGCTCGAGTAGTGACAGCAGCACGCACCCATGGATTGTCTGGTTACAGTCCTTCCCTTCTCGGTGTCTCTCCTTGCCCAGGATCCAGCCTCCAAGCTGGGTCACTCCTAGTGCGGTCACAGCTCAATCCTCCGCTCCTGGCATTGCTGTGCCATCCCCACCTAACTGACTCAGACTGGAACAGCTGCTCAGCCAGGAGGTATAGGACACTGACCCCACGCTGATGGGAGTCAGGCCCCCTCCGGGGCTGAATAGACCCTAAACATGAGCTGCTCTGGGGGGCCTGGCCCTCCCTCACCCCACCCTGCAGGTGCTGCCTAAGGAGCCAGACAAAGAGGGTCCCCAGAGGGGCTGTGTGAGCCAGCCACACCCCAGAAAGACCGAGGGCTGGGAGTCTTGACTGGGACCCCTAATCCTGCTGTTACTTCCTGCCTGAACCTCCCTGGGTGGGAACAGAAGCCATGTCCCGAGTCTGCACACGTCCTAGCTTTGCTGCCCGCTCACAGGGAGGCCTGGGGCTGCTTCCCTTACTGCCAGGTCTCTGGCCCCCATCTGGGCCTCCTGTCATGGGTTCCTGCAGGGGAGGGAGCTACGCCAGCCCTGCCATCCCCCTCCATCAACACTGACCCCACAGCTGTGCCAGGCCCTGGGGACATGGCCCCAAACCAGGCAGGGCCCCCGCTGCAGTTCTGGGAGACACACACAGCTGGGCAGAAGCCCACCAATCCAGAAGCCGGCTTCAGACGGGGCCAGTTGCCATGAGGAAAAGAAGGGCAGATGGGGCTGGAAACTCCTTCAGGGAGCCTCCCGAAGCCACCTGGTCCTTGAGGGCCCCGCTCTGAGGCTCCTGGAGCTCAGCCCGCACTCCTGCCCTGACCCCACTCTCCCCAGGGCTCCCTCCCCGAAACCTGGAGCCTCCTGTGTTTGCCTGCCCCACTGACCTTCCCTGTCCTGTCATTCGTTTACCCTGTGGCCGAAGGGGTGGGTGGGGCTCTCACATGACTTGTTTATAGCGGGGTGTGACTCAGTCAAGTGTGCCCCAATCACCCGACCTCCAATTTGTTGCACGGACACACTGACGGACATTCTGGCCCCTCCACTAGCATGCTTCTCCCCTCTGACCCCAGTCCTGCCTCTGTGTCACAGCAGTTACCCCAGGTGAGGCCACCTTCCTCCCGTATGGGGTCCATCCCTCCGCTGGAATATCCCTCTGGGACCCCACGGCTGGAAAAATGCTCGGTGCATAGAAAATCTACAAGGAAGGATGCTTGAATGAATGAATGAGTGAGTGAGTGAGTGAGTGAGTGAATAACTGAATGCATGAGGTGGCACTGGAGCTGAGCTCTCACTGCTGAGAAAACAGGCTGCAAAGCATCAAGGGAAGGCAATCTGAGCAGAGGGAGCAGCCCTGCAAAGGCCCTGGGGTGCATGCGCCTGGCCCCTCAGAGACAGAGGCAAGCAGGAGCACGGCCGGGCAGGGACAGAGGTGGGCGGGACCAGGCCACACGTGGAACCTGGACTTTCCTCCCGGGCCAAAGGCAGCGCCGGGCGCTCCCGGCAGAAGACGGAATGGAGCTGCTCACGTCCGCCTTTGATTCCTGCTCGCCGGCATTTCTCTTCCCGTTTCCGTGATTTCCAGCCAGCCGGCTCCACCTCCACTTCGGGCAAATACAAGAGTTCAGATGCCCCAAATAAACACACCCCATCCACTGGAGAACATGTTAAAATCACGCAGACGTGACTTTAATTGTGGTGCACAGGGTGGCTTTGTGTTTACAAAGATAAGTGGTGTTTACAAGCGGCATCGACCGTCCTTGGGACTTGGCAGCTCCTCTCGGCTCTAAGCTGGACAGCGCCAGGGCCAGGGTGCTGGTCCCTCTGTCCTCCTCGGAGCAGAGTCGCCGTGAGCACCAGCAAGCGGGCACTCACAGGTCCACCGTCGCAGGGCTAGGAGCGTCCGATCGCACTTGGCCCCGTCCCCTGCCACGCTTCGAGGCTCGGGCCCTCCTGGGTCAGGAGGGGAAGGTGGGCACCTCGGCCAGCGGGCGGGACATGCTCTGGATGGCCCACTGCAGGATGCCATCGAAGGAGTGCTGCCGGACAGAGCAGAACCAGGGCACCTGGCTGAACCTCCCAGGAGAGGCATGCCAGCCCCCCCACCTCTGGCCCCCTGAGGTAGAGGACAATCGGGAGGTGTTGACATCCTGCCCACAGAAGATGAGGCCCCTACAAGCCACATTTTCTTCCCGGCAAATCTAGCCCCTCATCTTCAGGCAGAGAGGCCTGGGTCAGGAGGAGGAGGAGGAGGGAGAGAGCCACCGACCGCAGTGCTCCTGGGCACCCCGACCCACCCAGGGAAAAGGTACGGCCTCCAAGTCAGGGGTTCTGCCACGCCCCATGTCTGGGCACCAGGACCTGCAAACCAGCTAGAAGGGGGAGCGGCTCAGGGTCCCCTTGCTGCGTTTGTGGGCTCCTGTGCACAGAGGGGTCAGGGCCATGTTGGAGCATATTGTTCTGGGGTGCTTGGAGGGCCCGGGAGCCGAACTCCTTGCCCCTCGTGTGGCTCGGGTGCTGGCTGGCTTGTGGGTGGGGGTGAGGGGGAGCAGAAAGTTCAAGGTGGAGGCCAGGTGATGTGTTACCTCGCTCAGGAGGGACTCCAGGTCATCCCTGTGCAGAACGGGCTCGTGACCAGTAGACTCCTCCCCTGCCTGAAAGCCAGGAAAGGGAGGCAGCCCAGTTAGAGACATCCCCATGGAAACAGAACTCCCTGCAGAGGCATCGGAGGCTGGGGGTGGGCGGCAGGTGCTGGGTAGGGGGGCTGAAAACTGAATTCTAGCACCTACCCCTCTGGAGGCAGTGGGCACAGGCAGGGGGGACGTGAGTGAGCTGGGAGCTGCCTGCACCAAGCCCCCAGTTGTGCCCGCCTCCACACGCTGCGTGTGGCCCTCTGGGGAATGTGGGGTGACTTATTAGAGAACCCCATCACTGATGGGAAACTGAAGTCCAGAGAGGAAAGTGCCTGGTCTAAAAGGCCAGCCAACCATGCCCCTGGCAAAGGTGCCAGAGCAGGGACTGAGGTTCCCACCAGGAGGGGAGAAGTCCATACTCTGTTTCCCCGAAAGGAAGACATCCCCCCAAAATAAGACCTACTTCCAGTTTTGCCTCTCGCTGTCATATAAGGCATCCCCCTGAAAATAAGACCTCCCCGATAATAAGGCCTCCCCCAAACATAAGGCCTCCCCGGAATATAAGGCCCCCGAACAGGGGCGTCTGACTCCTGATTTAAAGAGACCTCGCCCTGCCTGAACAGCTCCGGCTGCGCTGCAGCCAATCAGTGAACTGGTTTGTGATGACAAATACTACGGTACCATATACAGGTCATACGTTTCCTTTTTTTTGTTGTTCAACAATAAATGTGTACCATCTTCTTCTTCATGGAAAATTAAGACACCCCCTGCAAATAAGACCTAGCACCTCTTTGGGAGCAAACATTAATAGAAGACACTGTCTTATTTTCGGGGAAACAGGATACTAAAGTGGAACCAAGAGAAAATGCCCGCTCTGTAGCTCCGAACAGGAAATGCCAGTATTCCATCTGGGAGGGTGTGATAAACACAGGCCCGCAGCCCCAAGGTGTGCAGGAGCTTTCCGGAAATGGTCTGGGGCAAAGGGAGCTGCAACTTTTGACTCCAAAATAGCGTGACATTTTACATCACAATGGAAAGAAACCGGGTCTCAATAAAGAAAGCATATTCTGGAGGGAGGCACCCCCCCCCTGGGAGACCCATCCCCCCAAGGCCGCCTGCAGGCAGTGAGCTGGCTTGGGCACACCCTGCGGTGATGGGTGGGGACCAGGCAGCTGTCAGCCCCCCAGGTGGTCCCAAGAGTCCCTTCCTGGGTAGGCCTGGATGGGGGCTGGACCCCAGGGGCCCCCAAAGATCCCTCCAGGCCCAGGAATGTGGTCAGGGAGGCCTCTGCCTAGGGCACCTAGGGCAAGAGGCGCCACCCTCTGGGGACTCCTGACGGGGGGACAACTGGAACCCCCCCTTCCCCCATTCTGAGGGAGCCGCAGACGACTGCTGCTCAGCTGCTGGGGCCATAGCTGCATCTCCTCCCGGAGAGATGAGGATGGAGAGCGGTACCTCTCCCCAGGGACTCCTGGCTGCAGGATGGGGCTGGAAGGGTCCCAACGCAGGGCTGCTGGAGGAGTGGGGTGTGCCTGGAAATGGGGTTCTACGGAAAGTTCCCCCCAGGCCGATCTGATCATAAACTCCTACCTAACCCGGCAGGTCATAGTGCAGTGGTTCTCAACCTTCCTAAGGCCGCGACCCTTGCATACAGTTCCTCATGGGGTGGTGACCCGCAACCATGAAATTTTGCTACTGTGATGCATCGTGATGTAAATATCTGCATTTTCCGATGGTCTTAGGCGACCCCTGTGAAAGGGTAGTTCGACCCCCAGGTTGAGAACCGCTGTCATAGTGGATAGTCAGAGGCATAGAACTTCTTTAGTAAAAATCTTTTCTTTGCCTTAACCAACCCCATCATTGTTTCTATGCATCTAGTTAGCAAGCCTTTGAAATGCCCGTCAGACTCCTCCTTCTAAAGTGTGCCCCCTCCCCCCCTCTAGGCGGCACACAGTCTTAACTACCCGGTATCCCATCGGGCCTTGCTTTCTGTCACCCCCACCCAGTCTTCCTGTGGTCCCTCCTTAACCGCAGTGCAGAGAAGAAACTGCAAACTTTATTCTGTGGAGCATTTTTCTCCATCTGTTGAGATCGTGCTTCCCAGCTTATCCTGTTTTGAGCCAGATAAGTTGTTTTAAGTCTCCACAGCCCTCCCTGGTGTGGCTCAGTGGATAGAGCGCTGGCTTGTGGACTGAACAGTCCAGGTTCAAGCTGGTGAAGGGCACAAGTCTGGGTTATGGATGGACTCGATCCTTAGTGTGGGGCATGCTTTGAAAAGTTTTAAAATGCTTTTTTTAAAAAATGCTCTAGCCGAAACCGGTTTGGAGAGAGCGGCGGCCTGCAGACTGAAAGGTCCCAGGTTCGATTCCGGTCAAGGGCATGTACTTTGGTTGCGGGCACATCCCCAGTAGGAGGTGTGCATGCAGGAGGCGGCTGATCGATGTTTCTCTCTCATCCATGTTTCTAACTCTCTATCCCTCTCCCTTCCTCTCTGTAAAAAATCAATAATATATATATATATTTAAAAATGCTCTAGCTAGAGCCATATGGCTCAGTGGTTGAACATAGACCTATAAACCAGGAGATCAGGGTTCAATTCAGTCAGGGCACAAGCAGAGGTTTGGCCTCCACCCCCAGTGTGGAGTATGCAGGAGGCAGCCAATCAGCGGTTCTCTCTTATCATTGACGTTTCTCTCTCCCTCTCCCTTCCTCTCTGAAATCAATAAAAATATATATATATTTTAAAAATACTCAAGTTTGGACTTCCTTTGGGGGAAGAGGGAGTGGTTGCACGGGTGGTTCATCCTACATCATCCCGTGTGCAGGCTCACCCACCGTGGGGTCTCCTTTCCGCTCGCCCTTCACCCACCCGCTCCGCACCCCATCCCACCGGGCTCTGCCGGGCTGGGGAGAGGCACGGGGGCCAGAGGAGCTCTGGGCACAGACGTGCTCCAGCCTGGGACCATTGCTGAGGCTTTTCGAATAGATTTAAATCACCAAAAGGAATCTCTTGAAACAAAACCACTGCGTAGAAATAAGGAACACCTGTTGAGTGTGATGAAAACCCGCGAAATGGGCGCCAGAGCTGCTTCTCCAGATGCTCTGCCTTCACTTCTCCACCCCGTGCTCCCCCCCCAGACCCCCCACGAGCGCACTGACCTTGGCAGGCCCGGGGGCCGGGCGGGCAGGGCTTGGAGCGGGCGCGCCCTCCCCGGGGGCCGGGCCGGCGTCTCCGGAGCAGGATCTGCAGCGCAGGACGGCTCTGCGCAGAGCGGAGGACAGGCTGCGGGCTGCCCGGGCTCGGCCGGGGGCTGCGGGGTGTAGGCGGGACCCCCGCGGGGCCGCCGGGTGCGCCCCCACCCCCGGGCCGCTGCACTCACCCGGGCCGGGCGCCGGCGGGGAAGTGGCAGAGCCAGTGGAAGGCGGCGGCGCAGTGCGCGCACCGCAGCGCGTCCGCGCCCTCCCCGCACACGCCGCACCGCGCGCCGCACGCCGGGCCCTGCGGGTGGACGGCGCCGAGACGGCGGCCGGGAAGGGCGCGTTACCGATCCTGCAACTGCCCCCCGCAACCCCCGGCCCGGCCCGCATCTCAGTGACCCCGCCGGGGCTGGGCCGCGGGGAGGGGCGCGCGCAGAGGAGGGGCGCGCGCAGGGGAGGGGTGGTTTGGGGTCCCAGCCCCCGGAGGGAGGGTGCCTTGCACCTTTGGGCTGCAGCCCGGAGAAACCAGGCGCCCCCACCTCGCTCCTCCTTGGTGGGCCTGGGTCCCCTTCCGAGCTGGTCAAGGGGTCTCGGAAATGGCACTCTCCAAAAGAGGCATGAAGAGCTGGGGTACATGGGGACTCCCCAAAAAGCCACCCCAGCCCCTTGTGCTGTCCAGCCCCTTTGAGGGCTGGGTGTTTCTGGAACAATAAGGATGCCTCGCCCCTGAAGGAATCCCTCCAGAGCCTCACCCCCTGTCCTGGGTGCTTTCCCTCAGCACCCACCCCCACACCTCCTTCCAGATTCTTCCCACCTGCCTTCCCCATGGCCAATCCGGCTGCTCCTGGCAGAGCACCCGCCCCCCAGCCCTGACTCCTAACCCCCTTAGACTTCGGCCCGCTTTCCCTCCACTTCCCCCCGAGACACTTTGCTGCCGGCCCTGATCATCTCAGGGCACCACCGGACCCAGGCCCCACCCCCTCACCTGCTGCCCCTCAGGGCCCACACTGAGCAGCGGGCGGAGGGTGGAGGGGTCCAGGATGGGCAAAGCGGTCCCCGGAGGTGGGTTCAGCAGGTGCTTGTAGGCAACAGCAGTGTCCATACCCGCGGGGGGCTCCCGCAGCGGCCCCTTCACCTCCTCTCCCGAGGACCGCACCCCCAGGATGACCTGGAACCGGGGGCTGGGGGCTCAGCGGGGCTGCAGGGACCACCTGCCCGGCACGGCCCAGGGAGGTAGTGACAGCTGGGGGCCGGGGCTGGTGTGGAAGCAATGCCCCGGGGCTCGGAGAGGCCGGGGTGCAGTCCCAGCTCTGTGGCCCTCTACCCGTCCCCCTTTCTCCACCTAAAGAGGGGGTGCACCAAGGCCTCAGGGACTCAAGGTAAACACTCCACCTACATCCAGGCCTGTGTCATATCCTTCATGTATTTGCTGCATCAGACACTAAAATTGCGGGGTGAGCATTATCAGTGGTCAGAGCACATCCCTGGGGTTGGGCTGACAGAGAAGAGGCACCCCAGTTCAAGCACGGAGAAACGGGGTCACAGTAAGGGCAGCGGCCTAGTAGCTGGCACTCCTCAGGCCCTGCTATAGGAAGTTGAATGGATGTGGCCAGGCCAGGCTGGGCAGGCCCGACCCCAGGAGTGGCCAGTGGGCAGGAACCCCAGGAGTGGCCAGCGGGCAGAGACCCCAGGAGTGGCCAGCGGGCAGGTACCCCAGGAGTGGCCAGCGGGTAGGGACCCCAGGAGTGGCCAGCGGGCAGGGACTCGGGAGGGCAGCGGGCCTGTGCTTACCGGGGTCTCCGCAGGGGGCTCCTTGGCCCCAGGCAGGTCTGGCTGGGCTCTTCCCTGGAGGCAGCTGGAGCACCTCCAAGTGCCACTGCTCGTTCGTCACCGGCCAGAGGCAAGCAGAGAAGGCAGAAGACTGGGCAGCTTCCCAAACCCCAAACTCAGGGTGGCCCGAGGGCTCCTCCAAGTCACCCCTCCCTCTTCCAGATGGGAAACCGAGGCCCGGGCCGGAAGTGGGCAGAGCCAGTCATCAGGAGAGCCCAATATTTGCCCCTGGTGGGATGGACTTCACCAACAAGATCAGGGTCCCCATGGACATTGCACTTCTCGAATGAGCCCCAAGATGCCCAACACCCACACCTGTGGCCGCCTGTGCCTGTTGTCGGGGGCGTGGCCTGCAGGTGGGGCCTCCCTGGGCTGGTGCTTATACCCTAGACTCACCACAGGGTTAAGGGCCGGAAGGAAGACAGTGGAAGGATAACAGTCAGTGTCTGGGGTGGGGGAGCTGGACAGTGACCTTGGCCGAGCCCCCTTGTTTTAGTGCAGAGGCATGTGAAGCTCAGAGAGCTGTGACCCGGTCAAGGTCACACAGCGAGCAGGGCCAGAGCCTAGGCTACAACTCCTCCTAGGCCCTCCCCGCAGCCCACCGTGACCTGGAATCCCGGGTGGGAGAGGGCAAGGCTCTCCTGGTGGCTGGGAGGGTGCACCTGGCGGCAGACCAGCCCTGGGGGTGCAGCTTTGTGACCCGACTTCACCTGGGGGGAGGGGTCAGCTGCTTGGGGGATGTGCCCGGGAGTGTGGAGAGAGGCGGGACAGGCTGGCCACCCTTTGCTTCCGGCATCCACGCTGCTCCACCACCCTCAGCGCCCGCTGGCCAGGCTGGATGCGGGCCAGCCTGGGGGCAGCGTGAGGGAGGTGGAGAGGGAGCAGCCCCGGCCCCAGCCCCACTGCCCAGCGACCTAAATCAAGGCCACCCTGAAGGTGGGCCTCACCCCCACTCCCTCCCGCTCAGGGTCAGTGGGTGGAGGTGGCCATGAGGCCGGGTGCGGGGCGGGTGCTGCGAGGTGACCGGCACGCGGGCTCACCTGGGGATCTCCCGCAGCGGCGGGGACAGGCAGGCCAGGTGGAAGGCTCGGGGGCAGCCATCGCAGCAGATGAGCTCCCCGCCGTCCCGGCACACGGCACACTCATCCTCGTTCTTCTGACCGGAGAGACCACGTCCTCCGGTGGACAGGGGGCGGGCCCAGCCTCCCCCAGAACCGCTGCACTGCAGGTCCCCAGGGGCCTGCTCCCCGGGCCTGCCCACGACCCCTTCCATCTCTGAGACGCTAGTCCCTGCACACCCGCCAAGTCCACCTCCTGGGAAGAACCTTTAGAAAGTGGGCACCTGTGCTCCAGGTGGTCCCCAGCTGCATGCCCACCCCACCGACCCTTCCTCACAGGGCAAGGAGGGGTAGGCCCAGAGGTGTTCCTGTTTGCTCCGGGCACCCGATGCCCCCTCTATCGGAGGCCTCCAGGCTGCAGGTGCCCTTGCCTGCATGTACCCATGATGCCCTCCTGGATGCCACCTCCTCCAGAAGCCCCCGGAACTGCCAGGCTGGCAGCCATACACAGCAATGAGCACACGCATTGTAACAATCCTCCCAGACCTGCCAGCCAAGAGCGGGCATGGGTCCTGCTGGATCCTGGCCTGGCGTGGAGGGGTGGGGATCTGGGACTGGTTCTGCCTCAGTAAGAAATGCTGCCGTGAACCCCAAAATGTGCTTGGCACCCGGGCTCCTGGCTCCCAGGAGGGGCAACCACCTTCTCTGGGCCAGCTTTGAGGCGAGGGACAGCTGGCATCGGGACCAAATGTTTTCAAAAGCCCGGCAGGACTCACTTTCTCGGACTTATTTGAATGTTTACAATTGTGTGTTATCAGGAAAAAGATGCCATTGAAAAAAAGAGCGCCCCCTGTGAACAGGGGCAGAAGCCTGTCCTGCAGTCACTGAGTGAGTGCCCTCCCTGGACAGGTGGCCAGCCCTGGCATCATGGGGATGGGGCACACCCCCCACGTCTGGGAGTTACCTGGTGGAGCTGGGGCTCACTGGGGAGGGGAACGGGGACCGGGACCCTGTCCTGCTGGCCTGCTCTCGGGTCCTCTCCAGACTGCCAGGGAGAGACAGGGTCACCAATAGGGGAGACCATCAGGGAGCCCCCGCATTCACTGTGTGTCCTGGAGGTGGGAACCCAGTGGCTGTCGGGTAGGTAGCGCTTACGGGGGCAGCAAGCTGGGGACCCTTGGCTCGGACCAGGGTCTTCAGACCGCTGCCGCTGCGGGCTTTGCTCTTCCCCCCGGCGGCGGGGTCTTCGAACTTGCTGGGAGCGTAAACGCCGCCAACCTGGATGCACTTCTGGGTGCCACCTGGGAGGAGAGGCTGACTGGCCCGGTTGCCTGCCCGGGTGGCCCTGCCCAGCTGCCAGCGGCCAGCAGGTGGCCGAGGGGCCGGGAGCTCTGCAGCTGGAGGCTCCTTCTCGCCCAGCCACCCCACCCCAGTCAGGAGGGCTCTCTGCTGGGAACTGTATTGTGTGTCCCCCAAATCCATGTCCACTGGAATGTGGGTATGGGACCTTATCTGAAAGTAGGGTCTTCGCAGATGTAATGCGTTAAAATAGCTTGCACTGGATCCTGTGTCCAGTGACTGGTGTCCTTGTGAGACGAGGAGAGGACACAGAGACAGGGAGGAGGCCCCGTGACAACAGAGGTCCCGGCTGGAGTGACTAGAAGCCAAGCCAGGAAACCAGGGAACCAGAAAGCCAAGGAACCAGGGAGCCAGGGGACCAGGGAACCAGGGAGCCAGGGAACCAGGGGACCAGGGGACCAGGGAGCCAGGGAACCAGGAAATGAGGGAACTAAGTAGCCAGGGAACCAGGGGACCAGGGGACCAGGGATCCTGGATCTGGGAGAGGCAGGACAGAATCTGCCCTCGAGCCTCCTGGAGAGTGGCTTTGCAGACACGGAGAGTTTGGAATTTCCGTTGCTTTAGGCCATGCAGTTGGTGGTAATACGGCATAGCAGCCCCGAGAAACTATGCAGGGTCCTCGAGTCCTCCCCGGTGAGGGCCAGGGCCTCCAGAAGCTGGGCCTGGCTGTCCTCTGTCCTCAGCTGGTGCCCAGCACAGCGGACGGAGGAAGGAGGCTCAGAGAGGAGTGCTGCAGGCTGTCCTGCAAGAGAGCAGCCCCTCCCCGGAAGTCCCCGCACAGGCCTCCCTCCCACAGCCCCAGACTTTCAAGCTGAGGACGTTCAAGGGTGTGAGCCCCTGACCCTGAAGAGGCCCGTCCGCGTGGAGGGAGCTGATCCAAGGTGTGGCCTGGACCGCTGGCCTGCTTGTTCAGGAGTCTCCCCATCCCCCCCATATCGGGGAGCCCTCGTGCCTCCCACCCTTCCAAAGCCAGAACCACTCGGGGGACGCTGGCTGCCTCGTCCAGGGTCCTGTCTGCTCTGGGGCCACTGGAGAGGGAAGGGGGGACGTGGGTCTCGGGGGCCAGCACCGTCTACCTGACTCAAACACCTGCTGGATGAGGATGCCCTCCACAGCCCCACAGGCGCCTGGGACGTCCCCAGAAGACACAGCCACGGCTCTCTGGACTGCAGCGGACATGGTCTGAATTCCTGGGGGAGGGAGCGCCAGGTGGGGGTCACCCATGGGGAAGACGGCCCCCGAGCACCTCCTCCATGTGGGCAGTGGGGAGCGGGAGGCACCCAGGAGGCAGAATCCTTCTCTCCTTCCGTCAGGGCAGGCCTTGGAGGGGGCCCAGCCCTACACACACACACACACACACACACACACACACACACGGCCCATGTGTCAGAGCAGAGACTGTGTGTGTGTGTGTGTGTGTGTGTGTGTGTATGGACATGGCAGGCGAGCAAGAATGATCAGGTTCCCCTGGAACATGGCCCTGGGTTGTGCTGGGAGGGAGGCATCAGATGACCACAGAGGGTCTTTGGGGCCTGTGTCGTGGGGCAGGGAGGGGACAGAGAAAGGCCGGGCTGAACCCAGCCACAGGACCATGGAGGCTTCTCTGGAAGAAGCAGAGGAGAGCTGGCCCTGCAGGAGGGGCACGGGATGGGTAGCCCGAGGCGTGCCCTCTTTTCCGGATGTGGCTTTGGGGTGAGATGCCAGGTTCCAGGTCCCAGGACGGGTCCTAGAGGACAGCCCCCTCCCCCCGGTGCACCTGCTGGGCCCCACGCCCTGGCTCAGGAGCGGGGTGGGGGGGGGGTGGGGGGGCGTCTTGAGCTGCTCACCGCCGCCCAGCGGGAGGCACTGTGGCTCCGAGGTGCTCTCCTGCTTCTTGGGGTGCTTGGTCTTCAGCTGGGAGCCTGTGGGGGGAGCTGCGGCAGCCGGCGGGCGGGCAGGGTGCAGAGCTGCGGTGAGAGGGGGTGGTCTTCCGGCTCCCACGGGTCCCCTGGCTTTACGGGGCTCTGGTGTTCACATCCTTGAAAAGGAAGTGCCCCCCGCCCGCCTCCTTCCTGGGCCCTGGGCCACCGCCAGCATGCCCACCACACCTAGAGGGGCCCCCGCCGCCCCCAGGCTGGCTGCTGCTGCTCGGGTTGGACAGATGCTCCCAGAGCAGCTGGGGAGAAGGTGTAGGGGGAACTGGGGTGCCCGCCTCTCAGGGGATCGATGGCCAGAACTGCTCCGGGAACCCCGTACCTGGGCTAGAGGTGTGCCGAGGGGACAGGGCTGCTGGGGGGGCGGCCCGAGGCTCCTCCAGGGCCTTCCTCTTGGTGGGGGGTCTGGGCAGCGGCGCGGGGGGCTTGGGGCCGGCCGGGGGCTTCCTCCCCTTCCGGGGCTGGCTGAGGTCCACGTCTGCAGGGCACGGGCAGAGGCGCGGCCAGGCCTCAAACCCAGGACTGACCTCTGGGCAAGGTGGGCGAGGCCTGGGCCGTGGCCTCTGAGAACTCAGGGCTGTCCTGGGTGATGCCCAGAGTCTCCCTAACACCCTCCCCTCCCCCCCCAACTTCCTCCCACCTACAGTCCCACTGGGGCTCAGCGACACAACTCCGGGCCCCTCAGCAGCCCCTAGCCAGGGAGGCTGGCCCGCAGGCACCCCGGCCCCCGCCAGGCCCCACCTTTGGGGAAGCTGTCCAGGATGGGCTGCAGCCGCGCGTATCTCTCCAGGTTGTAGTCCTTGAAGAGGACCCTCCAGAAGTCCAGGATGACGCCGGAGTCCCGGGTCAGGAGCCAGGAGAGGAGCGCGTGGACGGCCTGCGGGCAGCCCTCCTTCTCCTTCAGGCGCAGCGTCTCCTGGAGCGAGAGCGGGGAGTGGGGGCCCTTCCGTGCTCCCCGGGCCCCCCTCCTCCCGCCTCCACTGTGGGCCTAGAGGGCGGACCCCAACCCAGAGGAGTGGGCTGGAGGCCTGGGCACCCACCAGTTCATTCCCTGGGCGGGGGGCAGGCCTGAGGATGGCACGGGAGGCTGGTGTGGGGGGGGATGTTTGGCAGTCATCTTAGGGGACCCCGCCCCTGGCTGGGACAGAGGCTTGGGGAGGGCTGGGGATCTGTGTGGGGGGCACACCCGGCATTTGCCCTGGAGACTCCCCCTCCCAGGCTGGTGGCTGAGGCTTGGGGAGGGCTAGGGCCTGGGGGGCCGGGGCCAACTCTTACTGGTCCTGGGGGCTGTCCATCTGGCTCGTGGGCGGGGCGTGGGGGACGTTGGGGGCCTGGACAGTGGCGCTTGGAAGCGGGAGGGGCCGGGTAGCTCCACCTGGGACTTCCCTTCCCCCCTGCGTCCTCCTCGCTCTCCCCTGCGCGCTTCCCGGCGCCCGGGCGGGGCTTGGGGAGTCTGGGGGGGCGTGTGGGGTGGGTCGGGGCTCACCTGGAACTTGTCCTCGGGGACCACGTCGTGGTCGGCCAGCGCGTGCAGCAGCGGGAAGGCGCTGTCCACGGCCACGGCGATGTCGGTGCGGTGCAGCCGCAGGAGGCGGCGCAGCGCCGGGTCCCCTCCGCCGCCGCGGGCCTCGCCGGCCATCCTGCCCGGACCGGACAGACCTGGGGGCCCCTCACCCCGTCTGGGGTTCCGCGGCCCCGGGGTGCTGCCCAGCTGCTGGGGCGCCTGGATGGGCACCTCCCTCCAAGGCCTGAGCGCCGGGCCCCTGTTATACCCAGCGACTCCGCCAGGAAAGGGCAAAGGCTGAGCGGCCCCAAAGCCAATCAGGGCCCGGGGCTTCCAGGGGGCAGGTCTGGAAACTTCCCTGTCACCGAGTAAGACACACCCGAGCCGACTGCTCTGCACCTGCCTGAAGCCTGCTGGCCTTTCTTTGCTTTGCAAAGGAAGCTTCTAGATCAGTGCTCTCAGTGCCCAGTCCCCTCTCACGTGGGCCCCTGTTTCTCAGGAAAGCAAAGCCACTCATGTCACATCTCATGGCACTGCCAGGCCAGCACCCAGGGGTGCCCGGAACTGAGGCTTTTGGGGTGACCCTTGAGCATTGCCTCCAGTAGCTCAGCACCCCTCTCGTGTGAGCATCCTCCTCCTCCAAGGTCACCCTGCACCCACCCCATTGGCTGAGGGGCCCTTCCCCTCCACACCACGGTTCCAGGGGAATTACAAAATGTCCTCATTTCACTGTTTTTAAAGCCACGAACCCCCTGCAGGTGCACCTGTGCCCTCCAGCTGGGCCTGCCTGCCCCATGCGGGCGTCACCCAGCCACCGGCTGGAGATTAGCAAAGAGACTCTTGTAGAATTCTGGACTTTCCACCCCGAGGGGGGTTCCCTGACAGCCCCTCCCTGCAGGTGACCTGGAGCAAGGTGGCCTGCGTGACCCGCAGAGGGGAGCGGGGCCTGGAGACAGGGTCACTGCCTTCGTGGGGCTGAGCCTCAGTTTCCCCAGGAGGCACTGGGTGCAGCGACCTGCCTGCTGCTTGGTAGGCCACCTGCAGGCCTCTGTCCTCCCCTGCAAGTCCCTCAGTAAGTTGGCACACAGCTACCATATGACCCAGCAATTCCACTTCAAGTTACACCCCAAAGAATTGAACGCATGTAAAAACATGTATATGCATGTTCAGAGCAGCAATATCACACAGCCAAAAGGATGTTTGTGTGTGTGTGTGTGTGTGTGTGTGTGTGTGTGTAGGGGGGAACCAACCCAAATGTCCACCCACAGGAGAATGGATAAGTAAAATGTGGCCCAATCACGCAATAGAATATATTCAGCCAAAACAGAGACGAAATTCTAACACATGCTACAACACGGGTGAACCCTGAGACAGTAGGCTATGTGAAACAAGTCGGACATAAACGGTAACCCATTATATGATTCCATGTACATGAAATGCCCAGAAGAGGCAAATCCATAGAGAGAGAAAGCACATGATTGCTTTCCAGGAGCTGGGGGGTGAGCAAAAGAGGGCTTATGCTTAATAAGTATGGGGCTTCCATTGGGGTGATGAAAACATCTTGGCAATAGTAGTGATGGCCGCACAACATTGTGCTGTACCAATTGGTACTGAATTTTAAACTTTCACATGGTCAAAAGGGCAAATTTTTATGTTACGCATCTATCACCACAATAAAACTAATTAAGAAATCAGCTTTTTAATTAATTAGTTCTTAAGTTCTACTTCTTTTCAAAAAATAGTTTATTGATTTTTTTATATAGTATTTCTTTCTCTTTTTTTTAAAATATATTTTATTGATTTTTCACAGAGAGGAAGGGAGAGGGATAGAAAGTCAGAAAGATCGATGAGAGAGAGACATCGATCAGCCGCCCCCTGCACACCTCACACTGGAGATGTGCCCGCAAGCAAGGCACGTGCCCCCAACCGGAATTGAACCGGGACCCCTCAGTCCACAGGCCGATGCTCTATCCACTGAGCCAAACCGGTCTCGGCTAGTTTATTGATTTTTAGAGAGAGAGGAAGGGAGAAGAGAGACAGATCGATATGAGAGCGAAACATTGATCGGCTGCCTCCCGCACACCTCCCACTGGGGATGAGCCCCAAACCCAGGAGGTGCCCTGACCAAGGATTGAACCAGTAGCCCACCAGTCCACGTCCTCCTGCACCCGGCTCAGCACCCAGCATGGAGCTTTCCCTCCAGCCTTGGCCCTCAGTGGCCTCTCCACCACCAGGCCCTTCACCCAGAGCCCAGGGTCAGGCAGTGGTACTGGGAGGACACCCCTGTCCCGTCACCACGTGGTTCAGTCAGCACTGGATTGCGGCAGGAGCTCCACTGCCAAAGGGGTTAAAAACACGCCACCAAGAGTTGGCGCCCAGAAAAGCCCGGAGCAGAAACACAGGGCACTGAATAGAGAACAGAATCACCGGGCAGCTGGCGTGTGGCTGGGGGGCTTGCCCGGACCCAGCGCCTCCTGTGGGCAGCTTCAGACCATGCCCAA
Organism: Lasiurus borealis; assembly: GCA_004026805.1. Lineage (NCBI taxonomy): Eukaryota > Metazoa > Chordata > Mammalia > Chiroptera > Vespertilionidae > Lasiurus > Lasiurus borealis. The sequence continues at coordinate 4,475 of PVJN01030637.1, read as the reverse complement.
GTGTCACCACCCAACCTCCTCTACAAATGACACGCTCAAGGGGTGGACTCAGAGGGCACCGGAGCCCCCCCGAAGTAAGTCCTGCTCTGTGGGGTGGGCCCGGCACAGCTGGTCCTCCACAGTGGTCGGGGGTCACAGCTGGTCCTTGCAGCTGATCAGCCTACAGATGAGTCCCTCCCATGGGTGTGCCAACAGCAATCAAGCTTCAATTACAAAAGGAGGGTGTACGCAGTCCACATGGGGTAGAGGTGGGGTGAAGTGGGGTGTGTGTGCACATTGGGGGCCCAGCTTGGGTGATGTGCCACTGGACCCTACAGAACACCTATTACATTAGGCCCCTCTACCCAGCCTGGGAGACCTCCCAGCCCGACCTCATACACAGCAACAAACACAGGGAGGCTGTCAAAAGGAGGAGACAAAGACATATGTCTCAAATGAAAGAAGGCAATAAAACTCTAGAAAATGTACTAAACGAAATGGAGCAGGCAATCTACGCAATGCAGAGTTCAAACACTGGCTATAAGGATGCTCACTGAACTTAGTGAGAACATCAACAGCGTAAAAAGGATCAGTTAGAAATAAAGGATACACTAACTCAGTGGTTCTCAACCTGTGGGTCGTGACCCCTTTGGGGGTCGAACGACACTTTCACAGGGGTTGCCTAAGATCATCAGAAAACACAGGTATTTACATTATAATTCATAACAATAGCAAAATTACAGCTATGAAGTATGGTTGGGGGTCACCACAACATGAGGAACTGTATTAAAGGGTAGTGGCATTAGAAAGGTTGAGAACCACTGCACTAATTGAAATGAAGCATAATCTATAGGGAATCAACAGTCAAGTAGATGAAGCTGAGATTCAAATCAGCAATTTGGAAAATAAGGAAGCAATGAAAAAAAAAACAATCAGAACAGCAAAAAGAATAAAAAAATATAAAAAGAAAAGAAAACAGGAACAGTGTAAAGAGCCTCTGGGACAACTTCAAGTGTACCAATATTTGCATCATGGGGGTGCTGGAAGAAGAGAGAGAGAGCAAGAAATAGAAAACCTATTTGAAAAAAAATGACAGAAAAATGCCCTAACCTGGTGAAAGAAATAGATATACAAGTCTAGGAAGCACAGAGTCCCAAACAAGATGAACTCAAAGAGGCCCACACCAAGACACATCCTACTTAACATGCAAAAAGTTAAAGACAAAGAGAGCATCTTAAAAGCAGCAACAGAAAAGCAGTTAGTTACCTACAGGGGAGCTCCCAGCAGACTGTCAGCTGATTTCGCAACAGAAACCTTGCAGGTCAGAAGGGAGAGGAACAAAATATTCAAAGTGATTAAAAGCAAGGAGCTACACACTAGATTACTCTGACCAGCAAAGCTATCATTTAGAATCAAAGGATAGATAAAGACCTTTCCAGACAAGGAAAAACTAAAGGAGAATCATTACCACCAAACCAATATCATATGAAATGTTAGAGGGTGAAGAGGAAGAAGAAGGAGGAAGAGGAGGAGGAGGAGGAGGGAAGAAGATGAGAAAATATGAACATTAAAATGGCAATACATACATATCAACAATTGAATCTAAAAAGCAAAATACATAAAGAAGCAGAGCAGAAACAGATTCATCGAGAGCATTTTGACAGTTGGCAGATGGCAGGGGATTGGGGTGGATAAATGTAAAAGCTGAAGGCATTAAGAAATACAAATTGGTGGTTACAGAATAGTCATGGGGATGTTAAAGTACAGCACAGGGAATATAGTCAGTAATATTGTAATAACTCTGCACGGTGCCAGGTGGGTGTGAGATTTATCAGAATGACCACTTAGAAAGTTATGTACGTCATGTCTAATCGCTGGGGTGTACACCTGAAACTAATACAATAATGTATGTCAACTGTAATTGAAAAATTAAAAACAATTCAAAACATAATGAATAAAAACGTTGATCAAGAAAAGAAAGAAACCTGCAAAACGTATTCTCCAGAGCATTTGGGATATTGCATATTGGCATATGTCCTCAGTTTGGCTCAAATAAACTCTTACAAAAAAGAAAAATTCTCTTCCCTCCACTTTTAAAAAATAGTGAATTAACTTAACTATATATCCTAAATAATTTATATATATTATATCATACAGTAAATACAGTATGTATTTAATAGGTATTCTATAAATATAGTATATATTAAATATATTTATGGGTTGAAAGAGTTAATATTGTTACAAGCATCCATACTATCCAAAACAATCTGCAGGTTCAGTGCAACCTCTATCAAAATGCCAATGACATTTTTCACAGAAATAGGAAAAGCCCATCCTAAAATTTGTATGGAACCACAAAAAAAACCAAATAGCCACAGCAATCTTTAGAAAGAAGAACAAAGCTGGAGGCATCATATCCCTCATCTCAAACTCCATTACAAAGCTTCGGTAGTTAAAACAGTGTGATATTGGCATTAAAAGCAGAGACGGATTAGTGGAACAGGATAGAGAACCCAGAAATCAACATACACATATATGAAACAAAATGAGAGAGAGAAGATATTTACAAATAACATATGTGATAAGAAGCTAATATCCAAAATATCTAAAGAACTCATGGGGAAAATCCAATAAAAAATAAGCAGAAAATATGAATAGACATTGTCCCAAAGAAGACATACAGCTGGCCAACAGGCATTTGAACAGATGCTCAACATCCCTCATTATCAGGGAAATGCAGATCAAAGCTACAATGAGCTATCATCTCACACCGATCAGAATGGCTATTACCTCTCCCCCTTTCCCCCCCCCCACAAAAAAAGGTCAAGAAATAAGTATTGGCAAGGATGTGGAGAAAAGGAACCCTCATGCACTGTTGCTGGGAATATAAATTGATGCAGTCACTGTGGACAATGGTATGGAGATTCCATGAACACTAAAAACAGAATTACCATATGACCCAGCACTCCACTTTCTGGATAATTACCCAAAGAAAACAAAACCCTCACGGGAAAAGATACCTGCACCCCCACATTCACTGCAGTATTATTGATGGCCTCCAAGAGCTGGAAACAACCTAAGGGTCCACCGATGGATGGATGGAGAAAGAAATTATGGGATACATAGATACAATGAAATATTACTCAACCACAAAAGAAAGAGAACCTTGCCATTTGCAACAGGGATGGACCTGAGGGCACTATGCTAAGTGAAATAAGCCAGACAGAAAGACAAATATCATATGACCTCACTTAAAAGGTCATATGGAACCTTAAAAAACAAAACAAAACAAAACAAAACAAAAAAATCCCCTGACCTCAGTAGATAGGAAGAACAGATTTGGGGGGGGGGGGGGAGGGGGGAGGGAAGTAGGCAAAATGGATGAAGGAAGGAGGTCAAAAGGTACAAGCTTCCAGGAATAAAATAAGTCATGGGGATGTAAGTACAGCGTGGTGACCATAGTGAATGATACTGTGCATTGTTTAAGAAAACAATTTCAGAAGTTCTTATATTCACAGAAAATCTGCAAAGCCATGCGGTTACCACAAACCTCACAGGTTCCCCGACTAACATCTTGCATTAGCATGATGCGTCTGTTCCAACTCATGAACCGACATGGATACGTTATTATGAACCGAACGGATAAGCCATAGCTGACTAACATTGTCTCCCAATGTCCTTTTTCTACCCCTGGATGTTTAATATATTTTATTGATTTTTTAGAGAGGGATAGAGAGCTAGAAACATTGATGAGAGAGAAACATTGATCAGCTGCATTCTGCACACTCCCCACTGGGGATGTGCCCACAACCAAGGTACATGCCCTTGACGGGAATCGAACCTGGGACCTTTCAGTCCGCAGGCCGACGCTCTATCCACTGAGCCAAACCGGTTTCGGCCTAATGTCCTTTTTCTACCCCAGGACCCAGGGCTGGCCACCCTTCCTTTGCTGGCGAAGGCATGGCCAGTTTTAAGGGATTCTGCCAGTTTTAAGGGTTGTGCCCAGGGTCCTGCTTTCCTCGTGGTCGCGGCAGGAAAACCCCAGAGGTGAAGTGGCCTCTCACCACGTCCCATCGGATTGAGGGCACACTGTCCATCCTCCTGGTCACTGTGGATGTTGACCTTGGTCACCTGGCAGAGGTGTTTGGCAGGGGAAGTCACGAGGCTTGGCCCGCCCGCACCCAATGGGGCCAGTCCTGAGACACCCCAAACCCTCCCTCCACCGCGCCCCTCGGCGTGCCATTTGGCCCATCCCACCGAAATAAAAAATTGCCTGCTCGCTCCTTCTTCCTCACCTCTCAACGCTACCCCCCTCCAAGGAGCTCCCTCCCCCTGTTCCTCCTCCTCCTCCTCCTCCTCCCTCTCTCCCTTCCCCTCCTCCTCCTCCTCCAGCCCTGCCCCCACCCACGCCCGGAGCCCTGAGCCCCCCTAAGCCCCGCCCCCGAGTGCCACGCCCCTCCCCCCCACTGGGCTCCAGTCCTGAACCCGCCACCCAA
>PVJN01030636.1:0-25516 GCA_004026805.1 Lasiurus borealis | reverse complement strand
ATCACTTCCAACTGACCCCCACTGATATTCTGCTCACCTCCAACTTGCCCCCCTGCTAATCTGTTTACCCCAATGGCTTCCTCCCCCCCACACCAGCCTGATCACTCACAACTACTGTCCTATCCTGGCCTGATCACCCACAACTGCTCTCCCCTCTTGGCCTCTACCACCTCTACCTCATCCCACCACCATGGCTTTGTCCAGAAGGTATCCAGGTAATAGCATATTACCCTTTTATTATTATAGATAGAGGCCTGGTACACAGAAGGGGGCTGATTGGTTTTCCCTGAAGAGTGTCTGGATTAGGGTGGGGGTTCCCTTGGGGTGTGGGGTGGTCAAGGCTCCCAGTGGGGACCCTCACACCATGGGGGTGTGGTCAGCCTGAGTGAGGGACTGAGGGTTGTTTTCAGACTGGCCACGACCCCTGGTGATCCAGGCTCCCAACTCATCTCTTTTTTCTTTTCTTTTCTTTTTTTTTCAGCACCTTCTTGAGTACAGGCCAGGGTTGGCTGGGAGCAGGTATCTGGGATTTATTTATCTTCTATAATTGAAACTTTGTAGCCTTGAGTAGAGGCCAGAGCCAACCAGGGTGGGAGGTAAGCTTGGCTTCTTCCTCCATCATCGGGGCCAACCCAAGCCTTCTGCTCCCTCCAGCTCTGTGGCCACTGCCATCTTTGTTGGGTTAATTTGCATACCCACTCCTGATTGGCTGGTGGGCATAGTGGAGGTACGGTCAATTTGTATGTTTCTTTTTTATTAGTGTAGATAGCTATTTTAAAGAACCATGATATAATTGAGTAGGCACTGTGAGAGATAGAATGATGAATAGGACATAGATATTGACACCAAGAGTAGATGATTATTGACACCTTAGAATGGTACTCTTTTCACTATCTCCAAACTTCTTCTATGCATACCCACACACCCGGTGCTCCCTCTCCCCTACTCCTCCACTAGAGAAAGAAATTCCAATCTTCCTAGCCAGATCCCAAGATTCCAATTGAGCCAGTTTTGCCAATAAGCAAACTAAATTATTTTCTTATATGTAAGAACTCAGAAAGCTCACTTCCCACACACCCATTTTTGAAGCTATATATTTAACAAAACAAGAAAGAAAAAGCAAACAATTCAGGAAAGAGTGGGGCCTACTGAGGAAGCGGCAAAGGGAAGCCCCAGGATAAATTCAGGGCTTGACAGCAACCCCTATAGATTGGAATCAAATGACTCTGACAGAGGTTTTTCCCCCAAAAAAGGAGACTGTATACAATAGGCACTATGATTAAGAGACAATATAAATGTGGGAATATGGCAAAAACTCTTTTTTTAATCAATAATTTAAAAAAGAAAGATACATATATTTCAAGGAGCAGGGAAATTAAAAAAAAGTGTATAATAAAACAAAACATGGTATGAGATTACAAAATTGTTTGAAGTGTAAAAAAAATCCATTTGACTTTGTTGCTAGGACCATCTTCTTTTGAATGACACATGAGTCATCATTTTGGATTTATAATGAAAACAATATAATCCTTGGCTATATTTATATTATTAATAATGAAAACATTCTATATTAGATTTTTACTTTTATTCATTCATTGGCTCTATTCCATGTACCATTCTATAAATTGTTATAATTTATTTAAACAAACCTTTAGAGATCATCATCAGAAGATTTATTTCGATGACAGAATAGAATTGAATGTAACAGTGCCACAGTAGTTACATCTCAGAAACTGTGGGAGATGTATATGATGTGAAGGAAAGATATTAACTAGAAGGGTCTAATAATGTCACATTATATAAATAAGACTCTGCAATAATTAAATTGGAGGAATAAGAAGTGAAAGTAAAAATATCTTGTTTAAAGTTCCAATAGGTGAAAAAAAAATTGGAGTAGGAGAAAGAAAGGAATGTAGGTATTAGTGAGTTAAATCCTACTCATGCATAGCAAGGAGTTTATAGCTACTGCCTTGTTAAAACTCATTATCAAGCAAAAGAAATGTGAACATGTTATTTAGAGGTATAAGTGGAAGTTTTCCAAGTTCCTCCAAAAAACCTGCCGGATTTATCACTTACTTTTGGATTGAGTTTATAAAATTATCTAAGAATAACTGACATTTTCAGTATCAATACACACTAAATAGAGTATAGGGTAAGTTTTAATGAGCAAGATATGTATACTTATGCTGATTCAGATAGTTTTTAAATCTCCATAAAAGTCTTATACATTTATTGTTTCAACCAATCAACAAATATTTATTAAGTGTCTACTATGTATCATGCAGTGTGCTAGGTACTGAGGATACAGCAGTGATCAAGACATACTGTTGGTGCAGAAGCTTAAGGGGATGTTCCTATCAATTTTTCGTTGTTGAAGTTATTTTTTTTCCTCTCTTAAGTATTAGTTTGTTATTATGGAGGAAAGCATTTGACCTTCGTATGTTTATCTTAATTACCAATCTTTTTGACTCTCCTGTTTCATTCTTGGTCTATTGATTTTCTTGGATTACTATGTAAAGCCTTTACCATTATCAGTAAATAATGACAATTTTCTCTCTTTCAATATGTAATGATCATTTTTCTTGTTGTATTTTATTGTCTAGCCTGTCATTTTTTAATTGAATTTGTTTTGTTTATTAATAAAATTATGTAGGTCTTTTTAAGTATACAATTCTATAATACATCTTCTGTATATTGCATTGTGTGTTTACCACCCCAAGACAGGTGTTTTTACCCTCTTGTACCTCCCCCTACCCTCTTTCCCTCTAGCAATCACCATACTGTTGTCTTTGTCCTGGCTTATCTGTTCACCCTTCTCACCCAGATATCAACCCCCTCTCCTCTGAGAGCTGTCAGTGTGTTCTCTGTATCCATGAGTCTGTCTCCACTTTTAGATGCACATAGTAATGTCTTTCAAAAACACAAATTTGGTCATGTCACCCTTCTTAAACTCAATGGTTCTCTACTATTCCAAGATAAAGAAAAAAAATGACCCAACCTCCAACTCATATTATACCATATATTCCTTACTTTCTCCACTCCAGATTCATTTGCTTGTCCCTACGACGACATGTGGACCCCTCCCAATATCAAATATTGCCCAGTGCAGCACATTTTGCCAAGAAAACTTTTTCATTCTTCATTTGATTTGGTTAATACTTTCCTTACCCTACAAATCTCATATCAAAAACTCACTTTGTCAAGGATTTTCTCCCTAATAAGAACTGAAACAGAATTTTTGGACTGGAACACATGGTGTTCTCCTGGGCAGGATGGTTCCCGGGCTCTTTGTCCATGGGAATTGAAAAATGAATCCATAGATGGAAGATGGTATAGCAAAGATGGAAATGTTATTGAAGAACATGTACAGATTCTTACGTGTGGAAGGGGAAAGAATTTCACAGCACAGACTCCTACATGGGGAGGGAGAAAGAGTCCCATTAAGTTCCTTTTCCCTTTGGCTTATAAAGGCTGCAGGTCCTTGTGCCTTGATATCCTCTCTGATTGGTCACTATTCCCTTGGACTGGTTACTATAGTAACTTCTGAGCTCAAAGGTCAAATCTCACTTGGGACTTGTGAAGTTCTCTCCCCCTTCTTCCTTATTGTTTTCCTTATCTCTCTGGGCTTTCTTCTCTTTCTGGACTAGGGGATTCCTTCCCTTTATTTTGTAAATATATAGACCTTCTGATTTTTCCAGCTCCCTCATTCTATGCAAATGTATCTGTTACAACTTTTCAGTTTCCCCTATTCTATGGAAATATACCTTCTGCTTCTCTGAATCCCCTTGCTTCCTCTTCAATTATTAACATTTCTAAAATTTCCTAAACCTGTCTTTTTTACCCCTAAAAATTCCTATTTCAAAAACAAATTTCTTTTTTACACTTTTTAATAGGACTTTATTTTACTTTTGTTGTGAGATTGTTTTATTAATACTTTTATCTCTCTACTAAGCTATAAACGGTCCAGGGACTATTAAGAAGAAACAATGACTAGTATACTTTTTTTTTTAATCTTTTTTTTTAATATATTTTATTGGTTTCATACGGAGAGGGAAGGAGAGGGATAGTTAGAAACATCGATGAGAGAAAGACATCGATCACTGCCTCCTGCACGCCCCCCACTGGGGATGTGCCCGCAACCAAGGTACATGTCCTTGACCGGAATCGAACCTGGGACCTTTCAGTCTGCAGGCAGACGCTCTACCCACTGAGCCAAACTGGTTTCAGCACCAGTATACTTTTTCTTACCACAGACATTAATTCCAGGCAGAAATTCAACAAATATAAACTTCTGGATTGAATTAATAAAAGTTAGGAATTTTGTTCATTAAGAGTATTTGGGTAGCAGAGACCGGTTTGGCTCAGTGAATAGAGCGTCGGCCTACAGACTGAAAGGTCCCAGGTTCAATTCCGGTTGGGGGCATGTACCTTGCTTGCGGGCACATCTCCAATGTGGGGTGTGCAGGAGGCAGCTGATCGATGGCTCTCTCTAATTGATGTTTCTGACTTTCTATCTCTCTCCCTTCCTCTCTGTGAAAAATCAATAAAATATGTTAAAAAAAAAAAGAGTGTTTGGGTAAGTTTTCATGAAGTATTACTTATAGAAAATAAAATACGTAAAGCCCAAAATTTTTCATTATAAGTAAAAATAACCTTGCAGAATTCTGTGTAAAAGTCTTTTTAACTTATAAAATCTATTATGCCAAATTTAAAAAAAATGTTAAGAAATTTGGCACTTCTTTTTCACCCCACTATTTAAGAGAAAACAACATGTAGAGAACTTTCTAATCTGTCAGCCGTTTTATGTATATAGTATCATAGTAATTACACATTTGTCTTATTTTATTTTTAAAACAATTGCACAAGACCTGCATTTATTATTTCTACATTAAGATGGTAGAAAGGGGGCACAGAAGAATTATATGCTTAACCTTAATGTGAAATGAAAAATGAACTCCCCTCCATCTTGTCCTATAGGGCTGGGACCCCAGCCTAAACCCCCTCCCTTTTCTGGGAGTGGCCACAGGTGTGCCAGCAATGACTTAACTTCCCCGACCCCCACCCAAATGGACCAATGAAGCTCCAGGAACACAGCGAGGGTCCTAATAAGGCTAAACCACAGAAAGACCCTAATTCAAGTGACCAATCTCTATAACCCTCATCACTTTCCCAAGCCCCCTAATTATCCTACCCCATAAAACTCATTGTTCCCCCCGGCTCGCTCTCTTGCCTCGCTGCTGCTCCAGAAAGAGGCTGAGCCAAACCCGGGTTTGAATAAAGACTCTGCTTTTGCATCGGAAAAGGCTCCTTAGTGGTGGATTATTGGGAACCCCGAACTCTGGGCACAACATCAGGTAGATGTGGTGGTACCTCAAGAGAAGTCCTAGACGTCAGGCCTGGGAACATTTTCCACCTTTTCTCCTCTTTTATTATCCCAGGGCACAACGCCCTCATTGTTCCTTAATGGTTTACTCAGACTCATTCTATTATAAGAAAACTCCACCAGATAGCTCAGCCAGATGAAAGTCCCAAATTGGATCAAGTGACTAATATACAAAATAAAAGGTGCTGGCTAGGCCAAAGTGGCTCAGTTGGCTGGAGCATCCTCCCATGCACTCAAAGGTTCCTGGTTCAATTCCCAGTCAGCACATGTATGTAGGTTGTGGGTTAAATCCCTGGTCAGGGTACTTACAGACAAATTTACCAACCTATACATTCACTTTTTTTACATGTACAGTTCAATAATTTTTAGTAAATTTTGAAGCTCGGCAATCATAGTCACATTCCGATTTTAAAATACTCCTACTTCCAGCCCCATGCAATACTGACCTGCATTCCATTGAAGCATCCATCTTATATAAAAACTGCTGTTTGAAATCTTAACCCTGCTATTTGGCTTCCGTAAATGCTTGCTTGCTTAAATAATAAGGAAAATAAGACTACTCCCACTTCAGAGAGGCCATTAAACCTTCCTCGGACAAAATTATCAGTGCTGGCACCAGACCAGGCCTTTGGTTGAGGTCTCAAGGCCCCAGCACATAAGGCTCTTTAAGAACTTGCAAAAAGGGCCGGAAATACCCCATATTTGAGAAACAAAAAAGATAAAAACATATAAATAGGGAAAATTCCTCCATGTTGGGGCCCAGAATTTGACAAACATTTTCCTCTGGACCCATGTGTAATAAATATAACTCCAAACCCTTGATTTATTCCCGTTCTCTCTAACACCATCTCTATAGGTTTAAAAATTTCATAAAAATGGAATCAGTCAAGATGTATACTTTATTTATGGCTTCTTTCCCTTAGCAAAATGACTTTGAGGCTCATCCATATTGCTGTATGTATTAATAATTCATTTATTTTCATTGCTAAGTTATATTCCATCCTGTGGATATACTCATTTTGCTTATCCATTTACATGTTGATGGACATTTTACTATTTGAGAGCTATTATAAACATTTGCAAAAGATCTGTGTGAACCAGTGTTTTCATTCATCTTAGGTAATGATACAGGAGCAGAATTTCTGAGTTGTTTAACAGATGTATAGTTGACTTTTTAAGAAACTGCCAAATTGCTTCACTAAGTGACTGTATCAATTTATATTCCCACCAGCAATGTATAAGGGTAGCAGTATGCATTTGATTGTCATCTGTGAAACAGGAATTTTTAGAAGTAAAAAAGACAGGTTTAGGAAATTTTAGAAATTAAGAGGACCAAGGAAGAAGCACAGGGCTCTAGAGCAGTAGAAGCTATATTTCCAAAGAACAAGGAAGCTGAAAAGCTGCAACAGGTACATTATCATAGAATAAAGGGAACAACAGAAAGTCTATATTTACAAAATAAAGGAAGGAAGCCCTTCATCCAGAAGGAGAGAAAGAAAGCCCAAAGAAAATAGAAGAAAAAAAATGATAAGGAAGTAGGATGAAAAACCTCACATGTCCCATGTGTCATTTGAGCTCAGAAGTTACTATAATAACTAGTCCAAGGAAATAATGATCAATCAGAGGAAATATTTAGGCACAAGGAACCCTAGCTGCTTTGGCTCAATAGCTAGAGTGTTGACCTGGGGACTGAAAGTCCTAGGTTCGTTTATAGTCAGGGGCACATGCCTGGGTTGTGAGCTTGATCCCAAGTAGGTAGCATGTAGGAGGCAGCCAATCAATGATTCTCGCTCACCATTAATGTTTCCCTCTCTCCCTTTCCTTTCCTTCCTAAAATCAATATATATATATATATATATATATATATATATATATATATATATATATATATATAAAAGGCACAAGGATCTACAGGCTTGATAAGCTTTAGGAAAAGGAACTCAGTGGAACTCTTTCACCCTCCCCACTGGGAGTCTGTGCTGTGAGATTCTTTCCCTTTCCCCATGTGGCAGTCTATACTTGTTCTTCAATAAAATTTTGTTCTCTGCTATACCACCTTCTGTCCATGGATTTATTCTTTGACTCCAAGAGACAAACAGCCCAGGAACTATCCTGCCCAGAAGAACACTGTGTGTTCCAGTCCAAAAATTCCATTTCATCAGTATATAAGTGGTAGAATAAACATGGATGGGATCATTCAGCATATTGGTCAGAATAGGGTCTATTATGCTGCATTAATAAAACAACTGAATAACTTACAATTACAAAGGTTTTCTTCTTGCACTTGCAACACACATCCACCAAGGGTTGGTTGCCACTCTACTATATTTCATCTTTATTGTGGAGCTCATAATTCTTGGAAATACTATGTGTAAAGTGTTAGAAGATTTGACTGGGCACCAAATAGGCTAAGAACCAATATATAATAGGAAAATTTGTCTGCCATTTATCTCTTCTACAATATCCAGAGAAGATGTCAGCTTGTAATAATTTATTTGAAGTAAACAGATTAAAATAGAGGAATGTCCCAAAAAATCTTATCTTCTTAGAAAGATAAGAAGTGGTTATTTGAATGCTAATAGCATTCAGAGGTCAATAATTACCACATAAATAAAACATTTTAAAACTCATCCCTTCCTTGTGAAGCAGGAATTCTAGGGGGACACATAGGCAGGCTTAGGAATTTTTTAGAATTAGGGTCCATGGAAAGCATGGGCCACAGACTAGGAGAAGGTACATTTCCATAACACAAGGAAGTCAGGTGCACTTACATCTCCATAAGACAAGGAGGCAGCAATAGGAATATTTACATAAGACAAGAAAACTGGAAAGAAACCAAGATGGCAGCATAGGTGAACACCTAAACTGCTGCCTCGCACAAAAATTTCAAAACTACAGCTAAAAGACAAAACGGACATCATCCAGAACCACAGGAAAGCTGGCTAAGTGGAAATTCAACAACAAGAAGGAAAGAGAGAGGCACACAGAGATTCAGAGGAGCTGCAAAAAACTGAGGTATGGAGACACTTGCGTGGAAAGGACAGGTGGCAGAGTGTCTGGCTGATTTCCTCTGGCGGGAGGGAGACAGAAACTCCCGACTGCACTGAACCACAGTTCTGGGTGAGACTCATACTGGAAAGTCTGGACTGTTGAGAAAAGTGAGGAGTACACAGAAACTCAGGGGATCCATGAAAGGCAGAAGTCTGGAGGCACATGCACCAATGTGCACAGAGAGGACTGACGGATGACTCATTGTGCTACTGCCTTTCTCTAGCTGGAGGAAGACTGAACCTCCCAACTGTGCTGAACTCCACTTCTGACTGCACTGAACCCCAATTCCAGGTGAGATCCTGAAGATCCAGACTCATATGGGTTCCCAGAGTGCACAGAAACTCAGGGAAACCACAAAAGGCAGGGCTGGAAGTGTGTGAATGCTAGTGCACACAGAGAAGGCTGCAGTGATTACCAAGGGACACTGAGACAAAGGGGCAGAGTAGAACAGAGCTGCCGGGAAGCCACGGCTGTCTGCTCAGCCCTGGGACTCTGCCCAAACCAAGCACAGAGGATTTTGCAATTTTGCAAGTCTTGTATCATAAGACTAACTCCACCACAGAATTCTCCCGGCGTTGACACAGCTGATCTTCACAACCAATTGGCTTGGAGGTCAATTCTCCCCAGTGATACCAACAACAATTAAGACTTAACTACAACAAGGCTGTACACACAGTCCACAAAGGGGTGTATCAAGAGAGTCCACCTCAGGTAACTGGGGAGGTGGAGCTATTGAGCCATATAGAACACCTAGCACACAAAGCTACTCTACCAACTCAGGGAAGCAGCAAAAGTGTGGAGACAAAGGAACAGATCACAAATGAAAGAAATGGAGGAAAACAAATGATGGATTTAGAGTTCAAAACTATGCTTATAAGGTTTTTCAAGAATTTCCTAGAAAAGATGGATAAATGTAGCAAAACCCAAGAGGAAATTAAAAAGGAACAACTAGAAATTAAACATATACTGACTGAAATAAAAAAATATTATATAGAGACCTAACAGCAGACTAGAGGAACACAAGAATCAAGTCAAAAATTTGAAATGCAAAGAAGGAAAAAACACCCAACCAAAAAAGAAAAAAGAATCCAAAAATTTGAAGATAGTGTAAGGAATCTCTGGGACAACTTCAAGTATACCAACATCCGAATTATGGGGGTGCCAGAAGAAGAGAGAGAGCAAGATACTGAAAACCTATTTGAAGAAATAATGACTGAAAACTTCACCCACCTGGTAAAAGAAATAGATTTACAAGTCCAGGAAGTGCACAGAATCCCAAACAAAAGGAATCCAAAGAGAACCACACCAAGACACATCATAATTAAAATACCAAGAGCAAAAGACAAAGAAAGAATATTAAAAGCAGCAAGGGAAAAACAGTTAATTACCTACAAGGGAGTTCCCATAAAATTGTTAGGTGATTTCTCAACAAAAACTATACAGGCTTGCCAGGAGTGACAAGAAATATTCAAAGTGATGAATAGCAAGAACCTACAACCAAGATTACTCTACCCAGCAAAGCTATCATTCAGAATTGAAGGTCAGATAAGGAGCTTCACAGATAAGAAAAAGCTAAAGGAGTTCATCATCACCAAACCAGTATTATATGAAATGCTGAAATGTATTTTTAAGAAGAGGAAGAAGAGAAAAAAGTAAAGATACAAATTATGAAAAAAATACATATCTATCAATAAGTGAATCTAAAAACCAAGTGAATGAAAAATCTGATGAACAGAATAAACTGGTGAGTATAATAGAATCAGGGGCATAGAAAGGGAGTGGACTGACAATTCTCAGGGGGAAAGGAGTTCAGGGGCTTCGAGAAGAAACCGAAAAAAAATTGTACACCTATGGATGAGGACAATGGTGGGGAGGTAAGGGCAGAGGGTGGGGTAGGAGCTGGTGGAAGATAGCTATGAGGGGAAAAAAAGAGAAACAATTGTAATAATCTGAACAATAAAGATTTATTAAATTTTTAAAAAAGACAAGGAAACTGGAAGTAGGCAAGAAAGGTCACATTTACAAAATAAAGAGAAAGAAGCCCTTCATTCAGAAGAAGGAAGTGGGGGAGAACCTCAACCTTTGAACTCAGAAGTTATTATAGTAACCAATCTAAGGAAATAGTGACCAATCAGAGGGGATATCAAGGCACCAAGTTCTGCAGCCTCTATAAGCCTGGGGAAAAGAACTCAGTGAGGCTCTTTTCCTCCTCCCCATGTGGGAGTTCATTCTGTGTTACTCTTCCCTCTCCCCATGTGGGAGTCTGTACTTGTTCTTCAATAAATCTCCACCTTTACTATACCGTGGATTCATTCTTCGATTCTGGCGGACAAAGAATCCAGGATCCAGTCCAAAAATTTGGTATCACTTGGTAAAAACTATTCTTGAGAATGGTTTTCTACACTACTCATGATTGAACCTGCCTAGATGGCACATGGACCTTCTTTGACATTGCTTTTCACTTATACAAACAAAATTAGCCACTGATGCAGGTCTATAAAAAACATTTGCTTCAAGACTATTAAGTACCATTGTGAATATCATTTGCATTTAGAAACAGAGCTAACTGAAATGAAATCAAATGCCTGAATTTGAAAAACTCACTTTCCATCTTTGATGAAAGAATTAGAGAAGTCATTTACAAATCAGTTAGCATGCTAGGTCATTTCAAAGTGGGTAAAAAAAATACACATTTCATGTCATACTAACTAAATAAATATATCTTAATATGCAGGACAATTTCAGCAGTTAGCAACCAGAGGGTTGGGGGAGAGATGTCCACTTAAACAGTCTTATCCTCCAATAATGTATGTGATGAGATGAGACAAAACAGCTCAATCCATGTTTGTGCCAATTTAATGCCATGCACAAGGCTGATAGAATATTGCACTTGAGGTATCAGTATTAGTCATTCTACAACTGTTCTCTTTCTGCCTCTTGAGGTTCCCAAATCTTAGTAGCAATTACTAGTCCAGAGTGGCAAAAGAAAAGATTTGAATAAATATTTAAATATTTATTAGGGAATATATATATATATATACATATATATATATATATATATGACATCATATGTTACAAATTGAAGAGAATAGATGTTCCTATCTAATAAAGGGGGAATATACTAATTGACCATCACACCATCACAAAGATGGAGGTGCCCACAGCCAATAAGGAGGGATTATGCTAATTGGCTGTCATGTCCTCAAAGATAGCAGCACCTACAGCCACAAGATGGTGGTGCCCAGTCCCCTCAGCCCCACTGGGTCATCAGGCACCCAGCCGCTCTGTGCACCTGCCTTTAGAGTCTCCCAGCTCCCTAGGGCCCCCAGCCCCTCCAGCTACCCAGAGCTGCCGAAGGCACAGGTAACCAAGGCTGGCTGAGGCTTGCACTGCCAGCAGTGGCAGTAGTAGAGGTGTGATGGAGCATTGCCTTTCCCTGATCACCGGGTCTCCTCCTGCCCCTGAGGGCTCCCAGATTGTGAGAGGGGGCAGGCTGAGCTGAAGGAACCCCCACTCCAGTGCATGAATTTTCATGAACTGGGACTCTAATACACACACACAAACACACACACACACACACACACACACAAATATATAACTTAAAAAAATATTTGCTTTTTTAATTTTTTATAAACTACATATAGAACTACTGTGTTTTAATAACATCCTATAAGTTCCCGATGCTGCTTATGTGAATTTGTATAAGTGAAACCAGACAATTAATAGGTCTCGACTATCTGTAATAAAACTGTATAATTTCATTCCTTTCTTTTTTAAAATCCTCATCTCAGGATATGTTTCCACAGATTTGATCTTAGAAAAAAGAATAAGGGAAAGGGAGAGAAAGAGAGAGAGAAACATCCGTCATCTGTTTCACCTATATGCTCTGACCAGGATCGAAACTATTACTCTTCAGGGCATAGAACAATGATCCAACCAACTGAGCCACAATGGCCATGGCTAAATCTGTATAGTTTCAAAGTCCATGACCTTTCTACTGCAGAATTCATTCTATTTGGTAGCCAATTGAGGAATGATCTGAGGTAGGATTTCAGAGTTACCTTGATAGTACTTTTAGAAATTATTTGCCTACCCTGTACTACCATGCTCGCTTTATCTATATTATTATTTTCTCCACTTGTAAAAACCTCTCCTTCCTTTTCCATCTAGCTAAATCATATTTATTCCTCACGGTGTAGCTAAAATCTAACATTATCAATGAAGATTAGATAGAAATATCACAGACAGAAGTAAATGCCCATTCCTTTGAGCTTCAAACCACATTGTCAATGTCTTCTTTCTTATAAGCTAATCAAGGACAAAACAATGTTTTATTTATTTGCATCATTGAAACCTCTTTTAGAGAAATTGCTTATTAAATAGTTGTGGAATTATAGTGAATAAGATTTCTGTATGCTTAACAAAAAGTGGAGGAAATATGTTTCTTTTCAAAACTTAGGGTAAAGTGAGTTGGTTTTGTCTAAGAAAGATGTTCACTGAAAAACCCCAATTTCTGTTGCTATTCTTGAATAAGAACATACTTTTTCAGGTTTCTTTTATTAAGTAATTTACAATATAATTAATGCCAAGGATTAAAACATTAATCCCTCTAGAGAAGAAAAACAATGACAGCAGTGTCTAGGGTAATTGGGAAATGTAATCATGAATTTGCACAATAGACAAGTAGAACTCCTAAGGAGATCCATCCTTCTAAATGTAGTTATTAGCAAAGCACATATTAATCTCCTCATGCCAGATAAAACTTGGTACTTAAACTTTTACGTAGTTGATTACTTAGCTGACAAATCTGTAATTAAGGCTGCACATTTTAAAAGAAATATCAACATATTGAAGTAGCCTGGGTTAGAAGTATGAAAGTTCTTTATTTCTTCAAGCTAAGTCATTTTGGTAGATAATGCCCTTTACAGAGAAAAAGAATGACAATGAGGAAAATATATGTTACAACTTAATTTCTGGATTCTTTACAAATATCGCCCCAACCCGAATGCAACCTTCCAAATGCAAGAACCTCTAATTGTTACGCCTTGAAACTAGGTTTTCTAGGGAATTGGGGCTCCCCGATGATGTGGCCTCATTTTGATATGGCATTATATATTTCAAGGTTCAGTGAAGCTATTTTTTTTAATTCTCCTTTCATTTTAGTAACTCACACTCAGAAGTGTGTAACTCTCCATCCTTAGAAGTGCAGGATTGACTTTAGGAATTATTGCTTATAGAGGGACATGAACATTTCCTATCTCTTCAATAGACTTCATACAAATATCTATTGTTTAGAATAAAAAAATAGACTTATAAATACACTGATGGATAACCACAATGAGGCGTGTGGAGTCATCTATTTGAATCTTGCTACACAAATAATTTGTATGAGCATAAAGATATAATATCTCAAAAAGAAGAAGAGAAATCCTATATGTAAATAATTTGATTACCAAATTGATCACAAATCTTGAGAAAATGACCGCTTACTAATAAATTATAGGGAACACACTTGATTCATTAATTAGTGAGATGCAGGATTAAGGTGTAGAAACCAGGCTCTGACAAGAGATCCTCCAGGTCTATGGTCTGTCAGTTAATTATAAGGCAGGGTAACTGCTGGCTGTCTGGAAAGTAGTTTTAGTTGTAGTTTAGACAACACTGGTTTACTATAAATGCGAGAGTGTGAAAGAGAATTGCCACTTAGACTAACCATGAAAATCTCCAAAATTTAACCTTCCACTGTCTAGGAAAATTATGACTTTATAACAATAGTGGTTCATTTTTTTTAAGTAAAAATACAAAGCAACATCATCTTCAAAATTAGTTATTTTGTTACACTAATGAAGGTTAAAACATGAGAAAACAGTTGAACAAAATCAGAATCTCTGAAAAAAAATCATAGAAAAGGTGAAAAAGTTTATCCTAATACATAAATTTCTACATGCCCCTGAAAAATGATGATGGTGCAGGGAAACATAATTGAAGCATAACTAAAAACTTGGGGCCAATTCTACATAGTTTTTTTTGTATTTTTACTCATTAAAGATTTTTGTTTGAGTTCCATTTCCTTTGCTACTTTGACCTGCCTGAAGTTATAATCTTCCAATTGTAACATAAAAAAAAACCTTTTCTATAACAACCTACTGTGATACCTCAGACAGAGGACTACTCTTTGAGATTCGAAAAAGCAGCAGGAAATGACTGTCAAAAGTTAAAAAATAAAATAAAATAAATCTCCCAACAAAGAACTAAGCAGGAAAAGTTCAGAGACCATAATGTAGAAACAGATATGACCTTCCAGAGAATGTCTAATTTTCCCAACGAGATTTTATAGGTCCTATTATGCCACTTTCACAAAATATAATCAGCCAGGATCCATTTTGAAAATAATGACAAATCTTCAGAATGCCGAGGATTTAAAGCCCAGGAATTGTTTTAAAACTCACAGTTTTAAAGACTCTAACTATTCCAAAAAGAAACCTCACAGAAAAACTGCTCTTTCTTAAGACGATTGAGTAAATATCAGTGTATCAAACTGTGAGATAAATATTAAGGTAATAGACTACCAACAAAAGAAGATTATAATTTCCCACTAAGTTATATATCACTTCTATCCATTGAAAGAGTTTTTAACAATCATAGAATTGTAAGACTAGGTAACAAAAAAATTGGCCTGTATTGAAACATGAAGTAATTTTGAAATGAAAAATCATATAAATTAATTTTTTCAAAAGATATTATAAAATCATAAGAAATTTCCAAATTAACAACCACATGATATATATTGCTCAAATATAATTTGATATACCACCCATTGGCACACTAAAAAAAATCTAGATTGTTATGAAAATTCAAGAAGATAATGTACATGAAAGTCCTTTATAAATATAAATTCTTTTCTTCACATGAAAGGAATTGTGATAATCATTGGTTTAGGGGTTGACACCCGCGATCACACGTGCAATTCTGGGATATTTCCCAGAATCGCACAATTTTGACCCTTATAGTCCAAGCATATTATTCTCTTTTTCTTGCTCAGGAGACATTTTCTTTTTACCTTGAGTTCTACATCTCTTGGTAATATTTTAAGGTGATTATACTAGAGAGGATAAGATTTAATTGCTTCTTATCTGGCTCATATAAAAAGTTTGATTTTCCCTGAAAACAAAGTCTGAAATGAGAATCTGCCTGCAGGTGAATTTACTGTGGAGAGAAAATGAGACAAAGAAGATAAGTTAATAAAATGGTGAGTTATTGAGGCCACTGCTGTAGGCATCCGGGGCTGGGTTCCACCTGGACTTCTGTGAAACATGGGATTCCATTTGAACAGCACTAGGCTGGAACTTTTATCTACTGACTCTAGCCTCCAGTGGGTTAAGAGGTTTTCCCAGAGCTTTAAGTCCGTCATACTAAATCCAAGCTGTGATTACACAGGGCCAAGAAAGCTTCTTCTACATTGGAGAAGACCTGGGGTAGACAGAGGATGGACACATCCCCTACTTTGTAGTGATAAAGGGCAGGGCAGAATTATCCTGGGCAGATTCCCAATGTCTAATATGCCATTCTGATAATCAGAGCTTATGGCTTTCTCATCATTGAACTGGTGACTCAGCAGTGGCAGACAATAGAGAAGCTTGGCAGAGAACCCATCCTAAAGGTGACACTCAATGTCATCACCCTCCTCAGCATCACAGTTGAGGGCTCAATTATTTGGGGCTCATTCACTTCTATCTGTGATCTAATGATCAAGTAAAAAGGAATGTCAATAAAATGTTTATTTATTTAAAAAAAGAAAGGAAGGAAGGAAGGAAGGAAGGAAGGAAGGAAGGAAGGAAGGAAGGAAGGAAGGAAGGAAAAGAAAGAAAGAGGATGGACACAGTATATCCTTAAGATAGGGTGTTGCCACTGTGAGGTGAGTCTGAGCTCACCAGAACTTGTCTGCAGCAATGAAGGCCATGTATTTGCTTTCTATTGCTGGGTAATAATGAAGCATCCATCTTATATAAAAACTGCTGTTTGAAATCTTAACCCTGCTATTTGGCTTCTGTAAATGCTTGCTTGTTTAAATAATAAGGAAAATAAGACTACTCCCACTTCAGAGAGGCCATTAAATCTTCCTCGGACAAAATTATCAGTGCTGGCACCAGACCAGGCTTTTGGTTGAGGTCTCAAGGCCCCAGTACATAGGAGCTTTTAAGAACTTGCAAAAGGGACTGGAAACACCCCATATTTGAGAGACAAAGAAAGTAAAAATATATAAAGAGGAAAATTCCGCCATGTTAGGGCCCAGAATTTGAGAGACATTTTCCTCTGGACCTACGTGTACCCGTAATAAATTAACTCCATCTCTCTAAGTATTACTTGGTTCTTCTCCATTTTTCTGTAACAATAAGGTGCCATAAACAGCAGCTTAGAACAATAACCATTTATTACTTCATAGTTCCTGAAGATCAGAAGTCCGGACATAACCAGGTTCTCTGCTCCGTCTACTGGACTGAAATCTAGGTGTTTGCAGATGCTATAGAAGTCAGGGTTCTCTTCCAAGCTCACTGGTTGTTAGCAAAATCCACTTCCTTGTGATTGCAATATGGGAGTTCCCCTTTTCCTGCTAGCTGCCAGATGAAAACTGCTCTTGCCTTTTAGAGCCCATTCACATTTCCTTGGCATGTGCCACAACACCCCATTCCAAAGTAGTGTACACAGTAGATGTTTGCTTTCTTCCAGACTAATAGGAGCACATCTCTCTGACTTCCTTTCTTTCACCAGTGGAGAAAATTCTGTTTTGAAAAGGTTCACATGATGAAGTCAGAAAAAAATCTCCCTATTTTAAGGTTAACTGATTCAGACTTCATTTGCACCTGCAGAATCCCTTCACAGCAGCCTCTAAATTGATGTGTGATTGAATGATTAGGAAGAGGTATGTGTATATCTGGGATGGCAAGCATGGGGAACATCTTAGAATTCTGCCCACCCATTCACAGAGTGGCGAGGAGATGTGATATGGACACTAAAAACATCTTCTGTCACAATTTTTTAAAAAGTTTGATTTTTTGCTTATTGATTTAAGTAAAGGAGAAGCCAAAGTCTAACAGGATGAGTCTGAATTCAGAAGTATCCCTTTAAATTTGGTTTAGGGAATTAATGGATTATATTTTTCTGGTACTTAAGATAGCAAATAGAAGAAACATCCATTATAACCTAGGTTTTCAATTATGTTCTGTGATATCTTCTACAGAAAGAGGGGGGAGGGGGCTTAAATAGATAAGTCTGTTAAATAAGGACTATGCCATAAAACTGATTGCTTTGAAGAACTGCAACTACTAAAGAAGGCAAAGTAGGAGATTATTAAAGATTTACTTCCCATTTATCCTATATTGTGAATATTATTTGAATGAATTACAACAGACTCAATGAATTTTTTCACACATAATTGTTACAACTTATTTAGTCTATTAAATATCACATTGAAATTTAAAAAACAATTACTATAAATTAAATATCTGCCAATTTTATGGCTCTGAGCACATGCTAATCTCCATATTGGAAGAGGAGCTATACAGATTGCAAGACACTGAGCTATTTTTAGAAGCATATTACTAGAACTGGCTATTTAAATTTGAGTTCTGATAGATCCTGTATAAAGTTCTTTCCCATTTTGTAAAAAGTGTTCAACAGTTCTTCTAATTATCTAATTCAACTACTGGGGAGCTTCAGTTATATTGTCTTTTTTGGATCCAGATAATAATGTTACTCTCTGTGCACCCAGATCATTCTGCTCCCTGACTTGAAAAGTAGGTACAGCATGTGTCAACACTTATTATATTCCAAAAGCTATTTTGATACCTTTATTTATATGTTTTATCCTCATTAAATCTTCATAAAAACTTTAGGAAATAGGCTCTGTTGATATCCTCGATTTACAGATGAGGTTACAAAAGAGTTTATGTGACTTGCATATAGGTAATATGTTATCATACCTAATAATAGACAAACATGCAAATTGACCAAACCTCCACTATGCCATAGCCAATCAGAGTGAGTATGCAAATTAACCCAACAAAAACGCAGGTTAATTGCATACATTGGTGCCCAGCAGCCTAGGTCCTGAGAACTTTCTCAGCACTCAGGTCACTCCCAGGTAGGCCCAGGGTGGGTCTTGAGCAACCGGAAGGGCCTGAGCCAGGGGGCTCCTGGGCAGGGGTAGAGCCAGGCAATCAGACAGAGCTGGGGGGGGGGGCCTGCCCAGGATCCAAGCCTCGGCCAGTGGCTTGGGGCCTTGGCAGGAGCAGAGCCGCAATTGGAGGGAGGTGGGAGCTGTGTGGTGGGGCCTGACCAGGACTCAAAGCCTCAGCCAGAGGCTTATGGTCTTGTCAGGGGCAGAGCCGGCGATTGGAGGGAGCTGGCCCCAAGGCTTTAGGCCTTGACAGGGGCAGAGCCATATATCATAAGTATTAGATGTGAACTAGAGGGGAAATACCTTTTCTGACCACTCATTGGCTAAGCTTCCCATTTGTCACTGGTAATATTCTTAGTAACTTGGGTATAAGAATCCAAAAAGGTGATCTAGGGTTTTACCACCACACTCCTGGAGGAAAAAAAAAAAAAAGGAAGGGTCTGCTGCTGGAGGGCTAAGAAATGTCATATCTTGCCCTAGCTGGTTTGGCTCAGTGGATAGAGCCTCAGCCTGATGATTGCAGGGTCCAGGTTCAATTCTGATCAAGGGCATGTACCTAAGTTACAGACTCCTCCCTGACTGAGGCCCAACCAATCAGAGTGTCCCTCTCACATAGATGTTCTCTCTGTCTCTCCCTCTCTCTTCCACACTCTCTAAACATCAATGGAAACATATCTTCAGGTGAGGAAGGAAGGAAGAAAGAAAGAAAGAAAGAAAGAAAGAAAGAAAGAAAGAAAGAAAGAAAGAAAGAAAGGAAGAAAGATCATATCCTATGAAAGACACATCTTAAAAATGCCTAAAGAAAGTTGTCATTTTTTCATGTGAAGGGACTGGAGTCCATGTTGATGAAAACACCTTAGTGGCTGTGGTGACTGGCAGTGGCTGCAGCAGTGGGGAGATGGGGCTGGTGCCTTTCCCTGATTAGCCTGGTTGCCTCCCACAAAAGAAGGTCAGACTGTGGCTTAGACGAACCTAAGTTGTCAGTAGGACATCCCCTGAGGGCTCCCAGTATGTGAGAGGAGACAGGCTGGGCTGAGGGACCCCTCCCCCCCAGTGCACAAATTTTGTGCACTGGGCCCCTAGTATCTACATATATAAAAGCCTAAGTGACCATTACGAATGGAGGACCAGATGACCAGTAGCTATGATGTGCACTGACCACCAGAGAGCAGATGTTCAATGCAGGAGCAGCCCCCTAGTGGTTAGTGCACTCCCACAGCCAACATCTTGTGGCTGGCCAATCTCCTGTGGTCCCTCCCTCAGGCCAATCAGCCCTGATTGGCCCCCATCACTGGCCAGGGGACCCCACCAGTGCATAAATTTATGCACCAGGCCTCCAGTCTTTCATAATGAAAAACTGGTGTTTTTGTGAAGCATGGGGATGAGTTTGTGTGACTGGCTTGGGGCCTGGGATCAAGACCCAAAAAGTTAAGGTATTTTGGTGATAGGTATGATCAATGTCTCAATAAAACTTTGAAGTTCTCAACAATAGGGGGATATTAAATTCTTTTTCTCTGATGTTCCTTTTCCATGAAGAATTTCCTTTGGTTCTGTCCTCAGAGATGCTTATAAAAATTAAGGCTTTGGGTAGTTTTATTGAAGGATTGGTTTTTAAAAAGGAAGGGAGAGGGAGAGAAACATCAGTTTGGTAATCCATTGATGTATTCATTGGTTGAGTCTTTTTTAAAAAAAATATATAGTTTTATTGATTTCAAAGAGAAAGGGAGGGGGAGAGAAAGATAGAAACATCAATGATGAGAGAGAATCATGGATCGGCTGCCTCCTGCATGTCCTCTGCTGGGGATTGAGCCCACAACCCAGGCATGTGCCCTTGACCTTAATTAAACCATCTAGGCCACAGGCCGGCCGCCAACTGTCCAGTGAGCCAAACAGGTGAGGGCTCATTGGTTGATTCTTGTAGCTAATAAAAAGCTATTAAGTATTCAAACTCAGGCAGGATAACTCCAAAGACAGTGTTCTGAACCTTTATGCTTTATCAGCATGAACATGGTGACTAGATTAATTTTCTAAAATTGCTACTCAAGTTCCAGAGAAATTAGTAAATTTTCCCTCAGGTCCTTAAAATCAAGATGATTGGAAGACATAGATTCACGAAGTACTATAAAAATGCTACCCATAAATATGCCTGCAAGTACACTTTAATCTTAAGCATTTGAAGATCCCAAGGCTTCTTTTTCTCTCATATAGCATGCCATTTGTTGAAGCATAGACAGAATTTTTATTATCAAACGTTGATTTCCGAAATGGAAAAATGACTACAGAATTATTTTCTACTTGAAAACAGAAAAACTATCTGACTACCACAACAGCTGTCTCAAGATCATAATTTATTTTCTATTAGTTTTTTCTTAGATGTCAGTCACTTTTAAAAAATAAGTCAAAATTGTCTCACACCCCATATACTCATTCCTGACAGGTACTCAGATCTCTGGGCACTGTTCTGAGTACCAGCCAGTTCTCATTGCCCCCACTCAGAACTGAACCACTGACATGCAACATGAATAAATTTTACCAAACAAACTACTTCCAAATCTAGTGTTGTAAAGTTCCAATTATAGAATTTTGCATAATGTTGGGGAACCAACATTTAAGTTCATGCATCTCTTCTTCCTGTGATGAGCCCTAATATCCTGAGATAGGAAGCAGTGCTCCATAGCTAAAGATGATCATGCATACTTCACTTTGGAATTAATATGCAACCATAATGTACGAATAAAGCTATGGGATTCTTTTTCCAGTTTGCAGAGTAAAATCTTTATATATTAAAATAAGAATGATGGGATCTGTGTAAGAAGAGCAATAAGCTTAAGATACAACTAAATGTTTAACATGAATGATCTGCACTACTATTAAAAAACCTTATTATGCACATAATTTATGAAAGTTCCTTTTATAGGTTCTACTGAGAGACAAGTATAAGACATGATCTTTTAAAGAAATTATAATCTACAGAAAAACCATTTCGTTGGAAGTTACGGAAACCAACAAATTAGTTTAACCGACAAAGGAGGGGTGTGGAGGTTAAGGGGTCAGTAGCTGGGACATTGGGGTGGAAACTCCGGCTTAAGCAATACTAGCAAAACTTTCACTGACTCTCCTGCTTCGCTCTGGATGCTGGCCCTGTTCTCCAGGCCTGTCCAATAATTGGCAGCTAGCAGTCATGTCATTAGAGCTAACAAGTCGAGTGGAACAAGAAATCCACTTTATATCTGCTTTTGCCATTCTTTGGAAGCAGGATGAATTTTTACCAGAAGTTTGGATCAGATGTGAACACTGATGACACTTCACACCCTCCATGAGAGTGTAGAAAATGCTTATTACTTACATATTGAGAAATTCTGGGAAGAGCAGGACAGGCTTCCCAAGCTGGTCAGCAAAGGGCTTGAGAGAGCAAGAAGAGGAGACGCAAGAGGCTTTTATTATTGTGATTAGGAGATGGGACCAAGGGGAGGGTTCTCGTGCTTGAGCAGGTGGTGTGATTTGACTCTCTCACTAGCACCAGAGGAGAAGCACAGGTCTTTTTTATCAACTTGCCTAGATGTGAGGCAGGAGAAATGAAGGAGGCATGAGGCTTAAAAGCTTATCAGCAAACATCAAAGATGGAGTCAGACTCTATTATAATATCTCAATTTAAGTCTCAGATCTCAATGTCAGAATCATCTTTGCATCTAGAAGAACATAATTCTAAAACAGATCTTGTGCTCACATCCTTGCCTGTGGGGCCCAGATGCTGAAATTGGTAACCCTATCAGATTAAATGTAATGGGTGGTGAGAAAAGTGTATCCTCAAAGGGAAGCAGTATGCTGCTCTTGCTAGATGAAGCTGAAGTAACATGCTAACCAGACCAAAAAAATAATAACAATAATAGCATTAATACCATACTCCACTAAAGAAAGTATAGAGCAACTGATATGATTTTTAAAAGTCTCCACCTCCTTATGTGTGATTGGGAGCATATGTAATCAGCAGAGGTGCATAATACAAAAAGTCCTGGAGTTTGGATACAGAATAAATTAGATATAAATGTAAGCTCTTTTACTGGCTCTGAGGGGATTTGGCAAAAGCAAAAACAAAAAAATAGGAGAATGTAAAGACTTTTACAGAGTGCTTACCAAATGCCAACTAGCATGCTGCTTTACATGAACACTTTAATCTTCTGTGAGAACTTGATGATTTTGATGCTATTAAACCTTCACATTATGCATAGAAAAGTAAAGTTTAGACAATAAATAACTTCCCCAAATCCTACTGCTATAAAGTTGTGAATTTTGAATTTAACCCAAGTACAAAATATGCATGATTGACTACTATGGCTTAACTTCTCTAAACCTCAGTTAATTTGCCTATAAAATAAAAATAATACCTACTGCATAGATTTGTTATAAACTATAGATTTAGAGTAAAATATACAGAGAGGATTCAATCAACATCACATAGTGGTACTCCACAGCCATTAATAAATTTCTCTCCTTCATCTTCAAATATAAATCTTTACCTATTTTTACCTATTACCAAGATAAATACTAAGTTCTATCATTACAAAAATGTATTTCAGAGCAAAGATGATAGTTAAGGTTCAGAGCCATGATATTAAAACAGCAGTAATTTGAATACACATTTGGCTGTATGTTAAATAATAAAGCATTAAAACTAATATTTGGCCAAAACTAAAGTATTACCATAATAGATTACATTCTTTGACATAATAATGTATGTGAAATATTATTATAAAGTTTTAAGTAATTATTACAAATATATTACTAAAAAGTTTAGCCACTGAAATTTAAAACTTTGGCCTTTGCTATTGAAATGATCACTGATTAATCTTGTAGCAACTTCCAGATTGCCCATGGTCACTGTGCTATAAATTTTTGGTAATAAAAATTTGAGTTGCTCATGTTTTCTCTAAAACTTTTTTTTCTTCATACTCTTTATATCCTTAATGTCTGAATTTAAAATAATTATATTAGTCAATATAGGCAGGGCAGGGCTGGGCTGCAGGAACAATTACTGTGTTTTCTGTAAATTTATGTATGCAGAGATTTCTGCTCACCAGTCTCTCAACTGCAACTCTAATTTCTTTTAATTATATGACACAATATGGATTCCATCTTCTCTTCAACCTCACTGCCAGTGTCAGTCTACTTCTCAAAAGAGCTCATCTTCAGGCCCAAACACTTGTCAAAGTATTTTTTCAAATCTCTCTTAGAGAACTTCTTGTCTTAATTGTTAAGGTGATATATGTTTATTTCTATCTCTTGAAAAGTTATAAAAATGAAAATAATAGAGAACAAGAATAGCAGTTTTATCTCATATGAAACAGTAAAAATGAGTTTAATCAGGGAGTTGATAAAAAATTAGGTAAGTTCAAAATTGCCCCTAAAAATCCATCCAAATGCCCACTAGAACCCAACATTTAATTTGTAATTTAGTAAGTACAGCACAGCCAGAACTTCCTCTGAAACTGAAAAATACCAACCACTCTTTTTGATTGAGCCCCATGGAACAGTGGGCTTGTATTTAAAAGTCATGCATGTAAAATACATACCTTTAATCACTAAAATTGTACTCAATGCAGCAAGAAACTCACACCATAAGAGGTGTGAAGAAATTAGAATTCTTTGTGGTAAATTACATTTGATGTGCCTTAGAATAAACATGAAAGAGAAGATCATACTGGCATTTTAGGAAGATTATTCTTGCTTCAAGGTCAAAAGCCAGAGAAAAGAAATGAACATGAAAACTATTGTAGGACTCAAAAATGAAAAATAATGGTAATGTGCCCTAGCTAGTCGGGCTCAGTAGATAGAACATCAGCCTGAATACCAAAGGATCCCAGGTTCAATTCCAGTCAAGGGCATGTACCTTGATTCCCTGGTCGGGGCTCTGGTTGGGATTCATACAGGAGGCAATCAAAAAATGTGTTTCTCTCACATTGTTGTTTTTCTCTGTCTTTTCCTCTCTCTTCCCCTCACCCTAAATATCAATGGAAAAATGCTCTCAGGTGAGGGTTAAAAAAATAATATTATTATTAAATAAATAAATAAATAAATAAATAAATAAATAAATAAATAAATAAATAAATTATAAATAAATAATGGTAACATAATCTCAGTAGCAGTGGGGATGGAGAGAAAGAACCAACACAAGTGTTATTAGGGAGATAGGTGTAATATAAGTTAGTATTTGATTGGATGTGGACAATGAAGAAAAGAGTGAAAAAAAAAGACTGGATAGTGATGATTTATGTATGCTACTACCAACACAGCATAGACATTGTTACTTTTTGTCATAGAGAATACTGCCTTTTCATTAAGGGAACATAAAATGATTGTTCTTTCAATATTATATTAATCTTTTAACCAACTAAATTCCCAAGTATTTTTTATATAAACTTCTGCCAAGATAATGCTTCCCAATTCTGTAATTTGTGCATAATTTTTTAACTCACTGTTCCAACTAGTGGCAATTCTCAATTTTGATGCTTTCGTTTGATAATGTATAAACTATAATTAAATATGAGAAACATAATTAAATCTATGAATAAATTTTAAAATTTGCAGTCATTTACTTTTTTTATATGTATGAGATAACTCCATCTGTCATGAGGAAGAGGGAATAGAAATTTTTGTTACTCTATAACATGAAAACATAAGAGCATAAGAATATACACAGGGTAGGGAGCTTCTTCTCCTTTTGCTACCCTCCCAATTCTCACTGGAGTAAAGATGTTCCCAGTATAATTTGATTACCAGGTGTCCACAGTAGCCATCTATTGATATATGGGTAGCCCCTTCTGTGACCATTATACTAAAGCCTATGGCTGAAAACTGTGGTCTCTCATTGTTCTATCACTCTGCAATCTCTTTGTTCTTGCCTTACG
>PVJN01030635.1:0-25476 GCA_004026805.1 Lasiurus borealis | reverse complement strand
GCAGGTTAACAAAGCTATATGCTACTTGTGAAAAACATTA
This sequence comes from Lasiurus borealis, assembly GCA_004026805.1. Taxonomy (NCBI): domain Eukaryota; kingdom Metazoa; phylum Chordata; class Mammalia; order Chiroptera; family Vespertilionidae; genus Lasiurus; species Lasiurus borealis. The sequence continues at coordinate 25,436 of PVJN01030635.1, read as the reverse complement.
TATGCATGCTACATATGTTATCTTTTTCTAAGCACACATAAAATGATAATGCAGCCATAGCTGATTTGGCTCAGTGGATAGAGCATCAGCCTGCAGATGGAGGGGTCCCAGGTTTGATTCTGGTTGGGAGCATTTACCTTGGTTGCAGGCACACCCCCATTGGGAGGTGTGCAGGAGGCAGCTTAACAATGTTTCTCTCTCATTGATGTTTCTCTGCCTCTCCCTTCCTCTCTGTAAAAAATTCAATAAAATATATTTTTTAAAAAATTAAAAAAATGATAATGCACATATACAAACACACACACATATATAAAAAAACAGTATGTCAAACCATATTAAGAGTACAAATTAAGGCATATTAACACTCGATGCCATAAATACCATGGCTTCAGTTTTTCCCCTGCTCTTGTCCAGTCTTGTACAACGTCCACTTCCCAAAATATTTCTGAGCCCCAGTGCATTGAAAAACACTAATCTCAGGCCAAATGACCCCATTAATGTGTAACCCCCATCTACATTGCTGCCAAATTTGAGTTTTGTTCACACAAAGCAAGAATGATGGGGGTGAGGGATAGTGGTTCCATTGTAATTACCTATCCCTGCTAGTACAGCATAGAGCTTTCTATTGTATTGAGGAAACAGCAGTTTGCAGGCAACAGCAAAAAATTCTCTCTCTTTGTCTTTCCCCACCATATAAGATGTCCCAAAACAAAGCAGTTTGGTCCCCAAGTGAAAGGAACACACACTCACGCTCTCATTCACTTACACACGTTATCTTTCTCCAGGTGATAAGCTAACCCACAGGGCCTACATTGAAGCAACCTTTCTTAATTCTTCCACTCTGAGAACCTCATTTATTTCCTTCCTCCTCTACTTCCTGACATGTTTTGCCTCCATAAGAATAAGTTATTAGCACAGTATCACTCGTTCAATCCTGAATTAAGAGGGTTTTTTAAAAAATATATTTTTATTGATTTCAGAGAGGAAGGGAGAGGAATAGAGAGATAGAAACATCAATGATGAGAGAATCATTGATTGGCTGCCTCCTGCACGCCCCCTAATGGGGATCAAGACCACAACCCAGGCATGTGCCCTTGATCAGAATCGAACCTGGGGCACTTCATCCGCAGGCCAATGCTCTATCCACTGAGCCAAACTGGCTAGGGCAATAGGAGGTTTTTAAGTCCATGTGGCGAACTTTTGTTCAAAATCTTAAAATCAAATATAAACCAAATTAAGAACTTGAGTCTATCTACCCCACCTATACTCTATTTGAATATAGACACCTTGTGTATCATGTATCTATCATCACTAAGAAAGAATACACTACTTTTTCAAGCACATATGAAACATTTATTCATATCAACTATAACAGATGTGGCAGAAGCCACAATAAATTCTAAAGAAACAAATGATATAGTATTACCCAACCATATGCAATAATAAAGTAAGAAATCAGCAACAAGAAAAATAACTTTAAGATATACACGTCTAGAAACTAAAAAGTGTACCTATAATCTTTTGGTCTTTTAAAGAGAAAACTTAAAATTAAATGGTATTAACAATATACAGGTCAAGTTTGTAGGACATTCTAAATCATTATGTAGAAGTAAATTTATAGATTTGATAAACATATTTATCAATAACCAGAATGATTTAAGTTCTTACTTCAGGAAGCTAGAAAATGAACAATAGAGAAAGCCCAAACAAATAGGTAGTAAGAAAATAATAAATATAAGATGAGAACTTAATAAAATACTGAACAATAGCAACAGCAAAAAATAGAAAAATTTAGTTAAAGCAAGGACTGGATTTAAAAATAAACAAATAAAATTCTGAGAAGAATGATAAAAGGGAAAAAAAAGAGAGAAACTGGAAAAAAAACAAAATATAGAAAGAAATTAGAAATTTAAAATTATACACTTACATATACACCAACATATTTGAAAACTGAGACAAAAGGGTATTTATAAAAGTATACAAAGGTAAAAAATGATGCAATATGAAATCTAAAATGTGAATAGAGCTGAAATCGGTTTGGCTCAGTGGAGAGGACTAAAAGGTCCCAGGTTTGATTCTGGTCAAGGGCATGTATCCTGGTTGCAGGCACATCCCCTGTAGGGGGCGTGCAGGAGGTGGCTGATCGATGTCTCTCTCTCATGGATATTTCTAACTATCCCTCTCCCTTCCTCTCTGTAAAAAATAAATAAAATATATTTTTTAAAAAATAAAAAATAAATAAAATGTGAATAGACCAAAGTTACTAATGAAATTTAAAAAATAAAATTATTCACCTTTCTATAAAAAGAATTAGAATCCTCCATCCCAGACTGTTATACAAGTAAATCCCCCAAACATTCTAGAAATGCACAATTCTTACCATATGCAAATAGTTCCAGAAAGGTGAAACCAAGGATGAACTATCCATTTCTCAAAGTTATTCCCTGTTTTCCATACTTCTTCCATTCTTATTATGAAGTTCTTACCTGGACAGCCTTTGTGGGTATAATTTTTCTTCATTTTCATAGACAAAAGATCTTCCCAAAGACATCTTTTTACCTTTGTGTTTGAATTTTCGTCATGAAACTCACTCTAATCCCACCTCCAGGATTCCCAATAAATTATCAAAGTAAAGTTAAACTGATTGGGCTTAGGGTCAGTCACATTGCATTTAAATAAGCATAGGGAATATAAAAAACACTAGGAAACACAGTACAGATGTCTGTAGCTACACTTTGATAAGCCCAGCAGCTGTGGCCATTTGAACTCTCTTAAGGGAATTAAGAAACTAAAATCCATAAAACAATCTTCAGGCAATAACATTGGGTCTGCCTCCCTATAGAGAATAGGAATTAATGGAGTAAGACTCAGCATCAGTGAGCTTGGTACAGAATCTAATTATTTTCGGGTATAAATTTGTTGTGGGAAATGTAACATTTGGTATTGACTTTTAAACATTTCTGAACCTATTTATGATTAGACATAATTTAAAAATGCATTTCCCTTGGTTACTAGAATGAAGAAAAAAATTGGGGGAGGGGAGCAAGTTTTCTTCCCTGTTGCAAGGGGGACAAATGGAAATACTAGTTACTCTTAAAACCACTGAATTGTTTATACATATCTGAAACCCACTCCTTTCTTGACATAAACTGCAAGGTCTAAATGTCAATTTGGCCAATTAAACTGGTATGTTCTACACACCAACATGTCACTACTTTTCTCTCCTGGGGGTCACCTGTAAGGAGTGAAGAAACACAATCTAGGGTAGCAGAAATTATGTAGGCACTGTCCAATTCAATGCAAGTTCAACTCGCTCACTAAAACCCTTTACAAGAACAGAGTGAGTTGTGAGTATCCATTAATGTGACTGAATTAAAAATATTTTAGACTTCTACTGAGAATGGCTTTAGCTACCAAAATTTACTTATTGAGTATCTTATCTAATAAAAGAGTAATATGCAAATTAACCATCATCCTGTCACACCCTCAAGCCATGCCCACAAGTCACGCCCACCAGAAGCAAGTATGCAAATTAAACCAACCAAGATGGCTGTGGGCACAGAGAGAGCAGGAGGGAGTCTTGGGTTTCTCTGGCAATGGAGGAAGCCAAGCTTTCCGCACACCCAGTCTGGCCCAGGCTTCCACTCCAGGCTACAAAGTTTCAATAATAGAAGATAAATAAATCCCCTCCAAAATGGCAGCAGCCACAGAGCTAGAGAGAGCAGGAGGCTAGGATTGCCCCCCCCCCCCCCCCGAGATGGAGGAAGCCAAGCTTCTGCAGCCCTGGCCTGCCTTGGCCTCCACTTAAGGCTACAAAGTTTCAACTATAGAAGATAAATAAATCCCAGATACCAGGGCCTCTGCTTGGGTCACCAGGGGGCATGGCCTGTCTGCAAACCACCACAGGCCCAGGCCACCCATGCACCAGGCCTCTGTCCTATCTAATAAAATAGTAATATGCAAATTGACCATCACTCCAACACACAATATGGCTGCCCCAATATGGACACAAGATGTCCACCACAAGATGGCCAGCAGGGGAGGGCAGTTGGGAGAGACCAGGCCTGCAAGGGAGGGCAGTTGGTGGCAATCAAGCCTGTAGGGGAGGGCAGTTAGGGGTGACCAGGCCAGTAGAGGAGGGAAGTTGGGGTGACTGGGCCTACAAGGAAGGACAGTTTAGGGGGACCTTGGCCTGAAGGGGAGAGCAGTTGGGGGTACCAGGCCTGCAGGGGAGGGCAGTTAGGAGTGACCAGGCCTCATCCCCCCACCCAACTGCCTTCTCCTACAGGCCTGGTCCCCCCAACTGCTCTTCTCTGCAGGCCTGGTCCCCCCAACTGCCCTCCCCTACTGACCTGGTCTCCCCCAACTGCCTCCTTTGCCAGATCAGTCCCCCACAACTGCCCTCCTCTGCTGGCCTGGATTCCTCCAACTTCCTCCTCTGCTGGCCCAGTCACCCCTAATTGCCCTCCCTGCCTGCCTGATCACCCACAAGTGCCCTCCCCTGCAGGCCTGGTCCCCCTAACTTCCCTCATCTGCAGGCCTGCTTCCCCCCAACTGCCCTCCCCTGCAGGCCTGCTTCCCCCCAACTGCCCTCCCCTGCAGGTATGATTCCCCCCAACTGCTCTCCCTTGCTGGCCTGGTCTCCCCCAAATGCCCTCCTCTGCTGGCCTGGTCACCCTTAACTGCCCTTAACTGCCGTCCCCTGCAGGCCATCTTGTGGTGGCCATCTTGTATCCACATGCAGGCAGCCATCTTTGATCACATGGGGGTGGCCATCTTGTGTCTTGGAGTGACGGTCAATTTGCATATTACTCTTAGATAAGATTAGGAATTTCAATGTCCACTTAAGGTTTTCTTCTAGAATCTTCACTATCCTACTGAGGCCAGTGAAGGAAGCAAAGGGGACTGTGGGGTGGTGTGGGTAGGAATATCCCCATTGAAGCTACTCTATGGCAGGGACTGATTTTGTTACTGCAATGACCACATTTTGAGAAAAATCCACTAATGGGTGTAGTTTGACCAGGGTCTGATGAGGCCCCGGGGGAGAAATTGCTCTGATTGTTCTGAGGACTCTCCACCCCTCTGCTTTCCTCGTCTCTCACTACTCCGTTCCCTGCAACACCAAACATGGAAACTACGGCAGAGAGAAGAAAGAGGAGGACAGGGAAAGGGAGAGAAGTGCTGCAGGGAGAGCTGTGGGCATCACCCAGGAGTGGTTTTTACCTCCTCGTACACAGGATAAAAAGAAAGTCTTCAAATACAGAACTGGGGAGTATTCCACCAGGTTCCAGCTCCCCTCACATCCTAAATTCAATGGCACTAAGCTGCTAAGTCAGAGCGTCGCCATCATCAGGAATGCTGCTGGGTGAGCTACTGTATTCAGAGAGGTCCATACCAGAAAGGTAGATGCCTTTTTGGAAGAAAATTCAGGGAGCTTTCCCTTATAATCTAGACAAACAGTAGCTTCCCTGAAGGCCTCCCTGAGTTCACTTTCTCTTGCATCTCATTAGGCAGAACTGCCCTTGTAGCATGAGCGCCTCCATAGGCAGTAAACACACGGGGAGGCTGTGTTCCAGAAATAGGTTATTCATAAACACGGGCAGCGGGTTGGATTTAGCTTGCCGACCACAGTTTGCCTGGTCTTGATGTAGGAGAGAGACTCTAGGTAGGCAACGAGCAGGGTTTCCCATCCCACCTGCCTGGTTTATCATATTGCTTTTTTAAAGAGAATGCAAAATGTATTTCAGCTCTACATAACAGATGTCTTTTTAACTATAATAAACATCTCATTGCCATCTGCAACCAGAAACCATATCTGCATACTGTACAATGCATGCATCATTCAAGTGCACATCAAACTGAGCCTTAAATGGCAGTCGCCCACTAAAATGGCTTTCCCAGTCACAGATAAAAAGCACAATTTGTAGATTTCCCCCCAAGATCTTATACTGCTATATATACATTACTGTGTTTTGGCAGTTTTATGCAATTTGCATAATTAATATAGCTTATATACTGGTGACAAGTGTTAGTTCTATGGGAACACTATTTAGGCCATTTGCAAAGGGCCTGGTAATGGCTTACACTTACCTTCTAGTTCAGATTCTTCATCTTTCATTACAATGCTAATTGTGCACAGAGATATTACAGAATTGCATAAACATAGGATCCTATTGTCAGCATGAATGAAGTCCCACCAAAGGGAAGTCTTTGGAGGCCATACCTCCACTGCCACACACAGCCTGGTACTTCCAACCAACCACCAGAGCTAATGGTGCCAGACACTCAGGACAAACCTGAACCAACAAAAAGCCTGGTTATTATTCTCCAGTGATCTTGCCAACAAGAAAAAACATTGTCCAAAGTGGCTTTAACTGGTGTAAAAAATAAATACATAAATAAAAAGGAATAATGGGAACATGCCAAAATTTTTGTGCATACAAAACAAAAATGTCTCCTTAAGACAACCCAAATGGTACCTGATGTGAAAGAAAAATCCAAGTGCAACAAATTGCATTTCAGTGCTACGGCATAGACAGCACACGGCAGGAGCCGCCCACGGTTAGTAAGGCGCGGCAAGGGCATCTATAGCAATGCACCCATTAGTGCGGTCTCACCTGTCTGATCTGAAGAATCACGCCCCACTCTCCTTCCCCACCCTGCACTCCAGTTCTTGAACACACGAGAGAATAGGCTGGGCAAACATGGCATTTCACCTTTGGGAAGGGCCTGGCTTCTGGGCTGTCACAAGATGTGCTTTTTACCCCTTTCCTGACACGAGGTGTGTGCGATTCCATGCAGAATGAAACACAGATACTCTTTTTTAAAAAAATATGTTTTATTGACTTTTTACAGAGAGGAAGGGAGAGGAATAGAGAGTTAGAAACATCAATCAGCTGCCTCCTGCACACCCCCTACTGGGGATGCACCCGCAACCAAGATACATGCCCTTGACCAGAATCGAACTTGGGACCTTTCAGTCCACAGGCCAATGCTCTAACCACTGAACCAAACCGGTCAGGGCCACAGCTACTCTTGAACCTCAGCCTCCCATTTACTCACGTGCAGGTGGGACGGTGGTGGTGGTGGTGGCGGTGGCGGCGGAGGGGGGTGGGGTGCCCACAGCGCCAGTGTCTAGGAGTTACAAGCGAAATAAGAAGTGGCTGTCACAAGATGATGAATGGCTGCCCTTGGAAGTTTTGAGCTGGATCCTAAGTGACAAAACCGGACCAACCAAGGAAACTTGGTAATTTTCTCTGCTGCAGAGCAGCCACCTGGCGAATATCACATTGCAACCCCCCAGCCCTTGGCAGAGGTTGGAACAGCAGCTATAATTATAAAGAGCAGGGAGGAGACGTTAAAAATCTCTTCTGAGTGGCAAAAATTCTGAAAATCAAGATAATTACAACACTAGCTCATCCTGATTTGCTTGGCTATTTATAGATGAGGAGAAGCGGATGCGCTGAGAGCTTTTCCTTTTTTCCCTCCTTCCCATTTGCATTAAATCCTGCGTGGCTCCTCTTTGAAATGTGTGCATATGCCGAGTCCATGTGAGATGCCACCACTGGCACTTGTCATAAGAATTAAATCCCTCTCAAGCTTGTTTACAGCTCAGCTCTTGTCACACGGCTCCCTTGAGCTTCATGGCTGGCTGGGTTCTTTTTTTTCCCCGGCTCTGCGGAAGATTTAATTTCTTTTTTGTTTATGTGTGTACTTACCCTTGCAGGTGCAGGGGGGAAAAAATTGCTGCGCCCAGATGTTTTGAAGCTGCCACAGCATACATACAACCCAGATTAAACGGAAAAATTGCCTAAGATAAGGCAGGCGCTGAAAGTACACTCTCCTGTGGGGCATTTAATAAACCTAGCGTGTTTTCTTGACAACGAGACTCTTGAAAATATTCAACTGTAGGAGTGGGGGAATATCGTAAGGCATCCCCGTCTCAGTTCGTTTATAGATGATTTTACAACGAGATTTGTCACTTTTTGAGTGGGGCCCATTACATTTACTCCCTTTTCAACTTAGACAAGATCTTCCCAGAACAGAACAGTCTGGGAATTGGGTGGAAATATCGCCTATCAAGCTGTCTCAGTTCATTACTGAATTAGTTAGACCTCGGGGATCGGAGGCCAGATTTCACCTCCGTCTGGGAGCGCGGCAAGCATACGCCGTGCACGAACGACCCTCTTGCTGCTCGTTGAGCCCCGCTCTGCTATGCAAAGGCCTGCCCGCCTGCAGATGGAGAAGCTTCTGCGGCTCCTCCGTTTGGATTTTCCTTTACCCAAGGTGCTGGGGCGTTCAGCTCAGGAGAAGAGATAATGCTCAGAATTCTCCAGACTCGAGTGCACCAGCCTCCAACAACCATCACCTCCCATGACTGCATGGAGGTAGCACATCACATTTGGCCACGAGCCGTTTCAAATCCCCCCTCGCAGTGAGAGCCTCACCCGGGATGCTTTAGGTCCACCCCTGCTTTGTGACATGGTTCCCTCGAGGGCCCCGGGAGCATGTTCCTGCTTTTACCTTCCCCGGGAGGTGCAGAGGAGCTCCCAGCTGACCTGTGTAAGATGTTGGCATGAAAGAAAACCTCCATTTCCCTATGCTGGTGGAGCTAAAGGCCCTCAGTAGAATTAGGAAAAGAGTGCCGAGCGCCACAGGCCTCTGTTTCTTTGGAGGAGGGAAGAGGTTGTGAAAAAGAGAGAGAGAGAGAGAGAGAGAGAGAGAGAGAGAGAGAGAGAGAGAGAGAGAGAGAGAAAGAGAAGCGCTCGCATTTTGATTTGAGTGCCAGTCCTAATTCCTCGTTGGCAAAGCCTTTTATAGTGAATTCTTGGCCCAGCACTCTGCATCTGCAAGATCAGAGCTTATTAGTATCATCTCTTACTTCTCTCTCCGGAGACTGTAAAAGGCTTAGACTACCCACACGCAAGGCAAATGGCTCTTCCTTAACTACCACAAAGCAGGTTTTTGCTTGCACTGAAAAACTCACCTTCCCCTCGCCATGCTGGTAATATAAACACTCCCTTCATCCCCACGTCTTCGAGAACCTCCACATAGAACATGGAGGACACGCGAGGAACCAGCATCTCCTCGAAGGGGGTGTGTGTGAAAGACAGAGCATAGGGGTCCAGGCACCATCTTTCATTTCCTGAGAATATGATGCTTCCGTTTGTAGGCCATCCATCAATTCTGGCAACAAAACCACCCTGTAATTTATGGCCTTGTAACTTTATCTTTTCTCTCTTTAATCTGTTCAAAGCATCACATTAAAACACCAGTTGCTCTTAAGGGAGGAAGCCTACAGATACAGTGGGCCCTTAAGAGTGAAATCTGCGGTGGTGATGGTTTTGCTAGTGTAAATAATTTACTACATCTTTAACAGGTAATAATTATGACTGTTTTGTATATTGAACATCTTGTATATTGAAGCTCCAATCAAGCAGAGCTGCCCACACCAGACTGCAGGTGCCAGGGTCACGCCACCAGCTGATACAATGACAGCGGTTAGGTGTGGCCAGCTCCTCACTCTCAGTGAGGTGTGGATGCCGGTGATGACTGGCAGCCCCCTAAGTATCTGCTCCCCTCCTCCCCTGAAATCTCCACAAATACATTCACAGGTATATATTGCATACTTGCCAGATCCAAAAATCAGTTTGTGTAAAACCTTGACCACTTCTGCTGAATCAGTCGTATTGTGTTAAGAAGTAGCACAGTGAACCTACTATGTTTTTTAATGTCTTCAGATTCATTTGAGCCTGGAGCCAAGACATGAAGAAGGGAGTCTCTTGCTGGCAGACCCTGTTACATTGCCAAGATAAAGGAAGCTAGGAAGAAATATGGAGACAGGTTATTTGGGGGAAGTAGAAAGGACACAGAAATTGAAATGGCCATCATCAATAAGACAAGAGATAACTGTACTGATGAGGAGATAAGGAAAAGGGAAACCTGGGTGGGAATATAAATTGGTGCAACCACTATGGAAAACAGTATGAAGTTTCCTCAGAAAATAAATAAAATTAGAACTGCCACATGATCCAGCAATTTCACTGCTGAGAATATACCCAAAAGAAGTGAAAAGAGCCCTAGCTTGTTTGGCTCAGTGAATAGAGTGTTGGTCCTCAGACTGAAAGGTCCCTAGTTCAATTTGGCCAAGGGTACGTACCTTGATTGCAGGTTCCTGGCTTTGGTTGGGGCACGTGCAGGAGTCAACCAACCAATGTGTCTCTCTCATATCGATGTTTCTCTCTCTCTCTCCCCCTCCCGTTCTCTCTCTCAAACTCAATGGAAAAATATTCCCGGGTGAGGATTAACAAAAATAAATAAAAATAAGAACTAAAAAAAAAATGAAAACATTACCTCAAAAAGATATTGTCACCTTCATGGTAACAGCATCATTGTTTACAATAGCCAAGGCCTAGAAACAACCTAAGTGTCCAACCATTTGTGACAACATGGATGGTCCTTGAGGGCATTACGCTAAGTGAAATAAGTCAGAGAAAGACCCATATTGTATGATAGCACTTACATGTGGAATTTAAGACAAAACAGATCATCAACAACAAAAACCTGACTCTACAAACTTGTAGAAAAAGATATCAGATATGTGATTAGCAGAGGTGGAGGTGAGGGAAGGGTAAATTGGAGGAAGGTGGTCAAAATGGATAAGCTTCCAGGGAAAAGTATTGGGGATGTGACCATAGCTAACACTACTGTATGATATATTAAAAAAAAGTTGTTAGCAGAGTAGATCCTATGAGTTCTCATCACAAGGAGAACTTTCATTTCTTTTTATTGTATCTATAAAAAATAAGGAATGTTAACTAAACCTATGTGGTTATCATTTCACAATGATTATAAATCAAACTATCATGTTGTACACCTTAAACTTACACAGCATTATATGTCAATTGTTTCTCAGTAAAACTGGGGAAACAGCGGGACATTCTGTACTTCACCTGCTTCAAAACTTTGTCCTGGAAATGGCCAGGCTAGCAGACAATAGGAGGAAGCCAAGGTAGGGTTACCCACAGGCAACTCCATTAGCTCTGAACCCAGAAGTGGCTAAAGTTCTTAATGCAATTGATTTTCTCTTTTCTGTATAGTAGTCCCAACCTTTCCAGCTCATCTCCTGCCACTCAAATCTTTCCCTAAAGCTAGTCACCTTTCTTGGACATTTCATGCAATTCTGGGTCTTTGTATGCCTTTGCCTGCCTGTCTTTTAGAACCAAGCTTGGAGGTGTTGTTCACTGTGACATCTTTGTCTGGTAGACTAGTTGGTTCCTCCACTGTGCTTCCAGTGTACGTTTTACATTTATTGCCTGATATTAGGATTGTTTAATGTTGCCTTCCAGGAAGACTGAATTCCCAGGAAGCAGTGATGGCGTTTGATCACCTAGCATCCTCAATGTTTAGTCCACAGGAGGCACTCCATACATGTGTGGTGAATGAATGGATGGATGGTGCATTGCAACTCTTAAGGGAAGAAGAAAAGAGCAGGAGGAATTAGCAGTCATGAAAGTTCCAAACTCCAGCCACTTTTCTTACAGAGACTCGTATTTCACTTCCAAAGATTTGACTCTCCACACTTCCATCCTTTCTAAATCAGCTGTAACCCAGGCAACCGTCGAGGCTTAGAAAAACCATAGGAAAAGTCTTGGGATCCTGACAATTTGAAGATGAGTTTAAACTCCTTTGAAATGCCGACATTGCCTGCCCATGTTATTTTTTTTTATATATTCAATAGAGAGCTTACCCCTCAAAAGCCGGCTGTGGTTTATCTTACATTTTCTTCATACTTGCTTCAACACCTGTTAACCACAACACTAGAGCTGCCTGTCCAGGCTTCATCTCGCTCTCTGACTGTTGCTACGATGGTGAAACTGTGGCTCTGCAGCTGCTGCATTGGCAGCCATTCCAGGGACTAAGGTTGGCCTCTGGCCCTGGGGTGCTTTCCCCAGTTTCTTGTTGCAAGATGCCTTTCTCCCTCTTCTGGCTCCCCCAGCCCTTTGCTCATCCTGCCTTTGCAAGCTCATCACTTCACTGTATTTAGCTTCTGCGTGCTGATCAGCGTCACTGGGTGCAGGTTCCCTGGGAGAAAGGCCATGTCCTACTCATTGTTTTCCTTACCCTGTCCAGGACCTGGCATTGGAAGGCAAGAATGAATACTGAATAATGAATGAATGATGAATGACTGAATGAAAATGTTTTCATTAAAATTCACTGTTGGAATTTGAATTAAATGACTCATCACTCCTATCAGTTATTATCTACCTCTCCCCTCCAAGTGATACGTCTGATGTAGTGTAATTGGTTGCTTTTGTTCCTTCACCCTGTAAACAGGTCATCTTTCTTGATTTTTAACAGCTTTACTAAAATATGAAAATAGAAAAGCAAAGTATAGACATAGTATAAATCTGCTAAAGGCTTCCTCTCTGAGAGCTTTCTTTGTATATCTCTAAATCATATATATATATATATATATATATATATATATATATATATATATATATAACAGCCTAAGCAACCGGTAACTATGACATGCACTAACCACCAGGGGGCACTCAACACAAGCAGGGAAACATGGAACAGACTGATGAATCTCAGAGGGAAGGGGAGAGGGGGAGGATGGGAAGAGACTAACCAAAGATCTTATAGGCATATTGGAGGCGTGGTGCATGGATTCATACTCTGGTGGGGTCTCTGGGCCTGGCCTCTGGGTATTGGGTCAAAACCAGCTCTCAGACATCCCCTGAGGGGTCCTGGATTGCAAGAGGGCACAGACCAGGCCAAGGGATGCCCCTGGTGCATGAATCTGTGCACCAGGCCTCTAGTTTAATAATATTTTATTTCCCCTACATCTCAAGCCAGTTGGACATGGTATGCCCTGCTTAGGGAGCTGAGTGTATCTAATTCCATTAATGATCCTGCATGGTAAGAACACTACTTGCAATCTTGGCTGGTGCAGCTCAGCTGGTTGAGCATTGACCCATGTGCCAAGAGATCACTGGTCACTTGCCTGGGTTGTAGGGGCCCAGCAGGAGGCAACCAATTGATGTTTCTCTCTCTCTTTCCTCTCCCTTCCTCTCTCTCTAAAAAAAATTAATAAAAACATTTTAAAAAGTCTTTCTGTTTTTTTAAAAAAATACATTTGTAATTTTTTAATTTGAAGGATGGAGTGCTTATGCTTTTTTAGATCTTAAGAGAATGTCTCTGGAATAGTTTGAAAATTATGCAATATACTGAAACTTTATAATATCTTTAACAATGCCAAACAGAGCACTTTTCCCATTTGAACTCTCTATCTGACTCACCTAAACTGAATTTTTCTTTCCCAGTAAGAGAGCACTTATGGGCGTGGTGAGTGAGGGCCTGGACTCAGAGCTGGCTGAATTTGACAGGAAAACTTGACCACAGGTAATCAAACTCCCTTTTCTTCATGTCTGTAAAACAGGATAATCATATTGACTATACTAGGTTCTTGTGAACTTTAAAACATTGCATGCATAATGTCCGTAGCCAAATTTTGTGAAGCAGCACTTTCTCTATCCATGTTAATACTCTTTCTTTCCTGACTAGCTGGCCTCCACCAATATTTCCTTTCCCAACAGGGTGCACTATGGTGCCAACATGCAATTAGAACTTCTGTACCAGAGGGGAATCCAGAGGTGAGGCCATTGAAGCCAATGGGAAGAACAACATTTTGATATTTTTCACTCGGAAGATTTTTCTTAGCCTCTGTTTGGAGGATTTTTTAAAATTTTATTTTCCAACTTCACTGACATCCCTTTCTCCTCACTCTCTAAATCTCAGGAGCACGGACTGCTTCTCCCCCAGCCATACCAGTTACCTTTGTTTCCAGCTCAGCCAGCGTCCTCCTGGATCCCCTCACAGGAAAATGTCCTAGTGCAGACCCCATTCTCTGGCCTGAGGCCTTCTAGGAGCATCCCCCCCCTCGCAATGCCATTCCCATCAGCTCTGCTAGAGCAAACACTCCTGTTCTCAGGTGTTAACACTCTTTTCCACAAGGTATTCCTCCAACTTCTCAACTGGGTCACTTTAAATCTTTTCTGGATCTTTAGTTATCCTAAAAACACATCTTACCTCATCACGTCACTCTCCTTCACCATTTTAATCTTCTTAGACACACAAGGACAATCCCGAGGACCTTCTTTCACAGGGAAATAGACGACCATGGTCAAAAGCAAGTTTCCAGCTAAAGAACACTCCTGCCTCTGCAGTGGTTTCCCACCTTTTCCTTACAAAAGTGAAACCAGTTCAGAATGCACACTTGTTTTGTTACAACTACTACTTCCACTTTAACTAACTGGCCTCCTTCCCATTAATAGTCAGTTGGAAGAAAGAAGATTTAAAAATTTAAAATGTCAGTTTTTCTCTTTAAAATATTTTTACAGTCAAAATGCAAAAAGTACAAATAAACAAAAAATATATTAAGATACTATATAATCCTGTAGACCAGACCTAACCACTGCCAACTATTTTTTTTGGTGTGTGTGTGTGTGTGTGTGTGTGTGTGTGTGTGTGTATTTTTATTGATGTCAGAGAGAAAGGAAAAGGGAGAGAGAGAGAGACACACTAATGATAAGAGAGAATCACTGATCCACTTCCCCCTGCACGCCCCCTACTTGGGATTGAGCCTGCAATCCGGGCATGTGCCCTTGACTGGAATCTATCCTGGGACCCTTCAGTCTGCAGGCTGATGCTCTGTCCATTGAACCAAATTGGCTAGGGTTTGTTTTTGTGTCTTTCATGTATAACTATGTATCTTTATTCTACAAAAGCACCAAATAAGGTGTTTTTAAAAGAAATTTTTATTTATGTAGGCCTTTAATTTTTTAAACAATGTTTTATAGTTTGTGGTGTATAAGTCTTGCTCTTTTATTAACTTTACTAGAGGCCTGGTGCATGAATTCATGCATGGGTGGGGTCCCTGTGGAGATTGGGCCCCAGCTTGTCCCCCCAGCCTTGCAGCCCCAGCCTCACAGCCCCACAGCCCCACCTGGCACCCAACTTTGGACTAGCGCTGCCCCCTAACCTGCTCCATCATCCACTTGCAGGGCAATAGATTGGGGTTGGGCCCCCCACCTGGCTCTTTCAGCATCTGGGAGCTGGGTAGCAGCCTCACTCCCCACAGCTGTGGGGCAATCAGAGGGGTGATTAGGCCTCTGCTCACACCAGCCTTGGCCTGGCGCCACCTGCTCACCTGCTCCACCATCCCACTGGGGTCTCACTCTCGCCGGGACCCATTTGACCAGCAGTGCCTCATTGCCATCCACTGCCAGTGCCACATCACTGAGGCCTGCCATGTTCTGCGCCACCCCCTGGCAGAGAGTGCACACCAAAGCGAGTGGTCAAACTCCTGGTTTCACAGTCAAATGACTGCCTGAGGGGACAATTCACATATTAGGCT
Source organism: Lasiurus borealis (assembly GCA_004026805.1). NCBI lineage: Eukaryota > Metazoa > Chordata > Mammalia > Chiroptera > Vespertilionidae > Lasiurus > Lasiurus borealis. The sequence goes on along the minus strand of PVJN01030635.1, from coordinate 10,012 downwards.
TTTATTATATAGAATTACTAGGGTTTTTATTCTTTTGCTTGCTATTGTGGATGGTGTTTTCTTAATTTTATTCTTGGATTACTATATTAATCATTTATCATGTAACTGCACTTCCTAGTTCTGGTATTTTGTTTTGTTTTGTTTTTATTAGATTCTCTAGAGGTCTTGCAGGGTGGAGGGGAAGGAGACTCAGGGTTCTCCCTGGGAGAGAAGTGCCTCCCTACTCCAGCCTCAGCCATAACTGCTCTAGTATCATATTTTTTTATATGTTGGGGTTTAGTTTCAAGAAACATTCTAGAACAGAGAATCCAAGATGGCGGCATAGGTAAACACCTACACTGCTGCCTCGCACAACAATTTCAAAACTACAACTAAAAGACAGAACGGACATCATCCAGAACCATAGGAAGGCTGGCTGAGTGGAAGTTCTACAGCTGAGGGAAAGAGAGGGGCTCACAGAGACCCAGAGGAGCAGCAAAAAGCTGAGGTACGGAGACGCGCGCGCTGAGAGAGCGGGTGCCGGAGTACCTGGCTGGCTTCCTCTGGCGGGAGGGAAACGGAGACTCCCAACAGCATTGAACCCCTTATCCTACGACACTGAACCCCAGATCCAGCCAAAACTCATACGGGGGGAGTTTGGATTGTGAAAAGGAAGAGGTGCACAGAAATTTAGGGGAGTCGCAAAAGATCAGAGGGCTGGTGGCAGCGCGCATGGCACTGCTCGGAGGACAGATTGCTGATTGGGCCGCTGGCTTTCGCGACTGGGCGGGAGACAGACCCTCCCAACTGCGCCACTTCTGAGTCCACTGGGTCCCCGTTTCGGGCAAAACCCTGGAGACCTAGACTCGTGTGGCCCTGGGGCACAGGGGAGCTGGAAAGGCAGCAGTCTGGAGGCACTGCAGGTGCGTGCGCACAAGGACCGCTCCAGCCATTGCCCAGTCACGTGAGACTTGGGGGCCGTGGAGGACGGGGCCGACTGGAAGGCAAGGCAGTCCCTTAAGCCCTGAGACTCCACCCATCCCAAGCTCAACAGAGGCTTCTGCGTTTTTGCAAGCCTGCTATCATAAGGCTAAATCCAACACAGAAGTTCTCCCAGCATAGTGAAAATGCTGAGACAAAAGAAGGGATCACAAACAAAAGGAATGGAGGGGAAAAAAACGACAGGATATCGAGTTCAAAACCACATTTATAAGGTTTTTCAAGAATATCATAGAAAAGTTGGATAAAATTGGCGAGACCCAAGAGGAGATGAAAAAGAACCAACTAGAGATGGAACTAGAAATTAAACATATACTGACTGAAGTAAAAAATATTGTACAGAGTCCTAACAGCAGACTAGAGAAAGGCAAGAGACAAGTCAAAAATTTGGAATATAAAGAAGCAGAAAACACGCAACTGGAAAAGCAAGAAGAGAAAAGAATCCAAAAATGTGAACATAATATAAGGAGCCTCTGGGACAGCTTCAAGCATACCAACATCAGAATTGTGGGGGTGCCAGAAGAAGAGAGAGAGCAAGATACTGAAAATCTATTTGAAGAAATAATGACTGAAAATTTCCCCCACCTGGTGAAAGAAATAGACTTACAAGTCCAGGAAGCACACAGAACCCCAAACAAAAGGAATCCAAAGAGGACCACACCAAGACACATCATAATTAAAATGCCAAGAGCGAAAGACAAAGAGAGACTATTAAAAGCAGCAAGAGAAAAACAGTTCATTACCTACAAGGGAGCACCCATACGACTCTCCGCTGATTTCTCAACAGAAATGATGCAGGCCAGACGGGAGTGGCAAGAAATATTCAACGTGATGAATAGCAAAAACCTACAACCAAGAATAATCTATCCAGCAAAGCTATCATTCAGAATTGAAGGGCAGATAAAGAGCTTCACAGAGAAGAAAAAGCTAAAGGAGTTCATCAACTCCAAACCAGTATTATATGAAATACTGAAAGGTACTCTTTAAGAAGAGGAAGAAGAAAAATGTAAAAGATAAAAAAAATTATGAACAACAAATACATATCTATCAACAAGTGAATCTAAAAATTAAGTGAATTAAAAATTTGATCAACAGAATAAACTGGTGAATATACTAGAATCAGGAGCACAGAAAGGGAGTGGACTGATAATTCTCAGGGGGGAAGGGGTGAGGGGTGTAGAGGGAGAGACTGGACAAAAATCATACACCTATGGATGAGATCAATGGGAGGGAGCTAAGGGCAGAGGAAGGGGTGGGAGCTGGCTGGAGGGGTGCTATGGAGGGGAAAAAAGAGAAACAAATGTAATAATCTGAATAATAAAGATTTAATTTAAAAAAAAGAACCATTCTATATAATAAAAGGGTAATATGCAAACCAACCAAATGACAAAATGACTGGTCGCTCTGATGCACATTGACCACCAGGGAGCAGATGCTCAATACAGGAGCTTTCCCTTTGTCACTGCACTCCCACTGGGGGAGCACCACTCAGCCACAAGCTGGGCTGACGGCTGGTGAGCGCAGCGGCAGTAGTGGGAGCCTCTCCTGCCAACACAGCAGCACTAAGGATGTCCAACTGCAGCTTAGGAGCAGGCCTAAGCTGTCAGTTGGACATTCCCCAAGGGCTCCTGGACTGCTAAAGGGCGCAAGCTAGGCTGAGGCATCCCCCTGCCAACCCACCTAAGTGCACGAATGTCATGCACTGGGCCTCTAGTTTGAATATGAAAACCTATTCTACTCTTTTATTTCATTTTTCAGAAAGTAACTGATCTCAAAATCACTAAGTAATTTGATGTGTAGTTTAAAAGGAAGTGAAAAATTACAAAGGCTAAATGAGGTATGACCAGGATAAACTAGTACAAAAGAAAAATGAATCAGTGCTAGTAAAACTGCAGCCGGTCCTGTTCCTAAGGCAACATTTTATTCTCTCATCATAAATATTAAGTTATGGCATACAACTCTTCAGCTTTATACAAATTTCATAGAAGAAAAATATGTAGATTTGTCATTTTTCTTATCTGCACTTGAAGCTGCATTTGAAAAGGTGAAAAGGTTGCATAATTATACTGTTATTAGATGTTTCATGAGCTGATATTATACAGATAAGGACAAGTGGCTCTGTAGCTTGAGTGTTAATCATTTGCAAACCGGCATACAAGAGGCCCCAAGGATATTATTTCTGAAGCACTGGCCCTTCTCCTGGCTTCGCTGCTGTTCATGTCAGCAAAGCTAGAAACTCTGCCTGGTCTGTCCTGTTTATTCATAGAGAGTATAGTACAATTTTAGCAATGTTCTTGCTTTTCACATATAATAGTGCCTACTTTTGAAATTATATCTCATGTAGCATTTTAATAATCTTTTCCATTCATAGCTCACTTAATGCATTTAACAGCCAACTTGTTATTAGCTCTTTTTGACAGCGAGAAGTGAGAGATGAATATTAACAAGTGTAGAATGAAAGCCACCAGGATTTTCAATTGTTAATGGGAGTTTGAGCAGATGCTTTTTGATACAAGGTACAGGCAGTGAAAGGTGTTACTTTAAATGGCCTGGTAAAACTGACATAAACATTATTCTGAAAATTCCAAGTAAATGGGGGGAAACAAGAAAATAGAATATCATGTGAATATTTTTAAAAATAGTTGGAGAAGCCTTCCACTAAAGCTTGGTAGAAAAACAAATCAAAGCTGTTACACACTAATTACAAACCATTGAAATTTTTGTCATTTACTTGACTGTACTGTAGACATCCAACATCTTTAGCTGGATAAGAACAGAACAAAATAGCGACTTGTTATAAAATGAATGGTGCTGCTTTTAAATCTACCATCTTTTTGTTGTTATATAAGAAGGCCATCAGGGAGTACCTGAAGAGGAGAAGTTGGGCCATTGCTACACAGTAAGATAGTAGAAATTTTAACACAGACTGAGTATTTTCACTAAGAAACAGCCTTAGGAGTGGGGATTTGTGTGACTGACTATATATATATATATATATATATATATATATATACACACACACACACAACTATAATCCTCCGTTGTACTGTATCTTAAAATGGAAAACTCACACTGAAGACTCAATGATATTTTTTAATTAAATTTATTTGGTGACACTGGTTAACAAAAGTATACAGGTTTCCAGTGCACAGTTCCACAACATGTCATCTGAACACTGTATTATGTGCTCACCACCTCAAGTCTCCTCCATCACCATTTCCCCCACAGCACTTACCACATACTGTTGTCTGTAAGTTTTTTCTCTCTTTTTGCTCAATTCCTCTATCCCCTCTCCCCCAGTAGCCCTACCCCCCTGACAGCTGTCAGCTTGCTCTGTATCTATAATCTATCTCTATTTTGCTTGTTAGTTCATTTTGTTCCTTAGATTCCACATATGAGTGAAATCACATGGTACTTGTCTTTCTCTGACTGGCTTATTGCGCTTAGCATAATCCTCTCCAGGTTGATCCATGCTGCCACAAAGGGTAAGATGTCCTTCTTTATTATGGCCAAGTAGCACTCCATTGTGTGAAGGTACTACAGCTTTTTAATCCACTCATCTAGGGATGGCCACCTGGGCTGCTTCCAAATCTTGGCCATTGTAAATAATGCTGCTATGTATATATGGATGCATATATTCTTTCAAATTAGTGTTTTGGGTTTCTTTGAATAAATTCTCAAAAGTGGACTCTCTAGGTCATAAGGCAGTTCCATTTTAAATTTTTTGAGTTAACTCCCTATTGGTTTCTACAGTGGTTGTACCAATCTACATTCCCACCAGCAGTGCACAGGGGTTCCATTTTCTCCACATTCTTGCCAAAATTTGTTGTTTGTTGATTTATTGATGATAATCATTCTGCCAGGAGTGGGGTGATATCTCATTGTGGTTTTAATTTGCAGTTTCTCTGATGATTAGTGACATTTTCATATGTCTACTGGCCATTTGTATGTCCTGTTTGGAGAAGTGTCTTTGTCCATTTTTTAATTGGAATGTTTGTTTGTCTTGGTGTTTAGATGTATAACTTCTTTATAAATTTTGGGTATTAACTTCTTATCAAATGTATCACTAGCAAGTATGTTCTCCTGTTCAGTAAATTGTCTTTTCATTTTGTTGATGGTTTCCTTTGCTATGCAAAAGATTTTAGTTTGATGTAGTCTCATTTTGATTTCTTCTACATTGTTCTTCTTTATTAAGATTGTTGTGGCTATTCAAAGTCTTTAGTGGTTCCATATAAATTTTTGGAATAATTGTTCTAGTAATGAACAATACACCATTAATATCTTGACAGGAATTGCATTGAATCTGTAGATTACTTTTGGTAGTATGGACATTTTAATGATGTTAATTCTTCCTATCTATGAACATGGTATATGCTTCCACTTATTTGTATTCTCTTCAGTTTCTTTTAGTGCCTTACAATTTTCAAATATAAGTCTTTTATATCTTTGGTTAAATTTATTCCTAGGCATTTTATTCTTTTTGAAGCAATTATGAATGAAATTATTTTCTTAGTTCCCTTTCTGATAGTTCATTATTGCTGTATCAAAATGCAACTGATTTCTAGATATTGATTTTATATCTTGCTAATTTACTAAATTCATTTATCAGTTCTAGGCATTTTTCGGTGGAATCTTTAGGGATAGGGTTGTCCACATACAATATCATGTCATCCTATCTAATAAAGAGGAAATATGCTAATTGACCCTCATGCCATCAGGAAGATGGTGGCACCCACAGCCAATAAGGAGGGATTATGCTAATTGACTTTCCCACTCTCAAAAATGGGGGTGTCCACAGCCAATAAGGAGGGAATATGCTAATTGACTGCCCCACCCTCAAAGATAGCAGCACCCACAGCCATACGATGGTGTTGCCCAGTCCCCTCAGCCCCGCCACCTGTCTCCATAGTCCCGTAGTCCTCTGAGCACCCCAGCCATCCAGGGCCTGCCTGAGGTGCAGGCAATCCTCGGATGGTGGCTGCCCAGCCTCCCAGAGCTGCCCAGAGCCGCCCAAGGCTCAGATCACCAGGGGCGGCTGAGGCTTGTGCTGCCAGCGGTGGCAGCAGCAGAGGTGTGATGAGGGCATTGCCTTCCCCTAATGGCCAGGTCACCTCCAACCTCTGAGGGCTCCTGGACTGTGAGAGGGGCAGGCTGGGCTGAGGGACTCCCCTTCCAGTGCATGAGTTTTCATGCACTGGGCCTCTAGTTGGCTAATAATGACAGTTTTACTTCTTCCTTTCTGATTTGAATGCCTTTTATTTCTTCCTGTTGACTGATTACTGTGGCTTTCTAGTGCTGTCTGTCTTATTCCCAATCTGATGGGAAATACTTGTAGTTTTTCTTTGAGTATGATTTGGCTGTGGGTTTGTCACATATGGCCTTAATTAGATTGAGGTGTGTTTTTCCAATTCCCACTTTGTTGAGTCTTTTTTTTATCATGAATATGTGCCGGATATTATAAAATATTTTTTGATAAAAATTAGCTATTGATAAGATCATGTGATTTTTATCTTTCATTTTGTTTATGTGGTGTAGGATAATGTAATGACCTTGCATCCTGGAATAAATACCATTTGATCATGATGTTTGATCTTTTTAATGTATTGCTGAGTCTGATTTGCTAATATTTTGTTCAGGGATTTAGTATCTCATCAGAGATATTAGCCTATTCTTTTTTTGTAGTGTGGACAATGGGAATGTAGATCTACTCATATATTTCTGATAACATTTCAAGGAGTGTCACCAGAAGTTTAGGGGAAAATTATAAAACTAGTCATATTGGTCAAAACTTCCTTACTTAAGTAAAAAAAATTATTCTTCTGTAACTTTTAAGCATTAGAATTGCTAACATTATTAAAGATTGAGCTGTTGACCATCTAAGGCCTACATTGTACATCTCAAGATTCAAAAGAAAGAGAGGACTATCTTTCTCTCCCCGATTTGGGCACTTATTGGACAGACTCAGGCCATATGCCCTCCCACCAACAAATCAGTCACTGCCCAGAGGAATACAAGTCAATGAGAGAATCACCAATGAAGGTGGACACCATGAATGGCCATGCCCCCCAGGCTCTCCTTCTCCTCCTTATCCATTCTCCAAAGGAAAGGGGATGATAGTACCAGATGACAGAGGATGGGAAAATGTTGTAAACAATAAAAGTGATTGTAATCCAATATTCTAATCATGTCCTTTGCTGTGATAATATTATTCCTGAGAATGCATCCCCCCAAAAGTTGAAAGTTGATTACTGTGTGATTACTGTGCCAATATGTCATAACTGTGTACATTTTTAAATGTTCAGGTGCTGAGGAATGATAAAGGCACTTTTGTGTATTATAATAATAAGCCATCTTATCCAATTAAATTTACTAAAGATTGAAAGTGTACTTGGTCCAACTGTGAAAATTCATGGATGCATAAGACATATCCGCCCTCCCACCCCCATCTCTTAAACCAGTGGTTCTCAACCTTCCTAAGGCTGCGACCCTTGCATACAGTTCCTCATGTGGTGGTGAACCCCAACCATGAAATTTTGCTACTGTTATGCATCATGATGTAAATATCTGCATTTTCCGATGGTCTTAGGTGACCCCTGTGAAAGGGTCGCTCGACCCCCAAAAGGGTCATGACCCACAGGTTGAGAACCACTGTCTTAGACACTATGTGGTATTATTGATAATAGCAACGAGCAATTTTTATTATTGTTCATCCTTACCAGAGGATACTAGTATTTTTTCTATTGCTTTTCAGAGAGAGTATAGGAAGGGGGAGAGAGGTGGGGAGAAACATAGATATGAGAGAGACACATTGATTGGTTGCCTCCTACATGCACTCCAGCTGGGAGTGGGGTGCAAACCACAACCCAGGTATGTGCCCTTGATGAGGAATTGAACCTGAGATACTTTGCAGGCTGACACTCCAACCACTGAACACACTGGCCAGGGTGCAGTGAGCATTTTTTTTTTAGCACTTACCTACTGATAGGCAGTGAGCCAATGCTGCATTATTACAGATTCAATCCTCCGAACAATATTTAAAATAGGTACTTTTGTTACATCCATTTTATCAATGATGAAAACTGATTGTAACTTCCCTAAAGTCAGACAGCTAATACATGATAAAAAAAAAAGAGATTCCATCCCAGGCTTTCCAACTCCAAATTATAAAAATTTAAATTAATCTGTAGTTACAAAAAAGAGATTAGATGGCCTCTAGGAATACAGAGAGAATGGTTATTTTTATAGTGTTACTGAATTATGATTTGACATGCAATACACTGCACACATATAAAACATACACTCTGATAAGCCTCGAAATGCAACTGTGAGGCCATCTAATCTCTTTTTTGTAACTAAAGGTTAATGTGAATTTTTATATTTGTTTGGTTTCTTTGACTCAGCTTACTGAGATTTATCCATATTGTTGCATGTATCAAAGTTCAGTTCTTTTTGTAGCTGAGAGTATTCCCTTGTTTGGATATACCACAATAGGTTTATTCATTCACCTGTTGAAGGAAAATTGAGTTGTTTCCATGTTCTTGGTTGGGGCACATGCCTGGATTGTGAGCACGATCCCGTGTGGGGCATGCAGGAGGCAGCCAATCAATGATTCTCTCTCATCATTGTTGTTTCTATCTCTCTCTTTCTTCTCTGAAATATAATAAAAAATATTTTTTAAAATTATAAGTAGAAATAGTATTTCATTGTTTATGTTACTTTTATATTTTAAACTATGCTGGATGAGCATTTATTTTTACACTTACTATCTTTTATATATTTGTCATATTCTATTGGTGGTGTGCATCTTTTCCTACTGAATTGTAGAAACCCAATGTAGATTTTAATACAGCACTGTGTAGTTTATATTCAAATGTTTTTGCCAGTATGTTGTTTTTAACTTTACTATATATAGTTTTCATGGAAATGTTACTAATTTTTATGTAGTCAAATTTACTTATTCTTGGAGGACAGCCAAGATGGCGGCATAGGTAAACACCTACACTGCTGCCTTGTACAACAATTTCAAAACTACAACTAAAAGACAGAACGGACATCATCCAGAACCACAGAAAAGCTGGCTGAGTGGAAGTTCTACAACTAGAAGGAAAGAGAGGGGCTCACAGAGACCCAGAGGAGCTGCAAAAAGTTGAGGTATGGAGACGCGCGCTGAGAAAGCAGGTGCCCGAGTACCTGGCTGGCTTTCTCTGGCGGGAGGGAAACGGAGACTCTCAACGGCATTGAACCCCTTATCCTACGACACTAAACCCCAGACCCAGCCGAAACTCATACGGGGGAAGTTTGGACTGTGAAAAGGAAGAGGTGCATGGAAATTTAGGGGAGTCGCAAAAGATAGGAGGTCTGGTCATGGTCGCTCCCGCGCACACACACGGCGCTGCCCGGAGGACAGATTGCTGATTGTGCTGCGGGCTTTTGCGACTGGGCAGGAGACAGACCCTCCCAACTCTGCCACTTCTGAGTCCACTGGGCCCCTGTTTCGGGCAAAACCCTGGAGACCTAGACTCGTGTGGTCCTGGCGGGCAGGGGAGCTGGAAAGGCAGAAGTCTAGAGGCACTGCGGGCTCACGCACGCACAAGGACCGCTCCAGCGATTACCCAGTCACATGAGACTCCGGGCCGTGGAGGGCGGGGCCGACTGGAAGGCAAGGCGGTCCCTTAAGCCCTGCGACTCTACCCATCCCAAACTCAACAGAGGCTTCTGTGGTTTTGCAAGTACAGAAGTTCCCCCGACATAGTGAAAATGCCAAGACAATGGAAGGGATCAAAAACAAAAGAAATGGAGGGAAAAAAAAGACTGGATATAGAGTTCAAAACCACTCTTATAAGGTTTTGCAAGAATATGCTAGAAAAGATGAATAAATTTAGCGAGAGCCAAGAGGAGATGCAAAAAAGCCTACTAGAGATTCAAAAGAGCCAACTAGAGATGCTAGAGATGATGCATAAATTTAGCGAGTCCCAAGAGGAGATGAAAAAGGACCAACTAGAGACACTGACTGAAATAAAAAATATACAGAGTC
>PVJN01030634.1:0-25448 GCA_004026805.1 Lasiurus borealis | reverse complement strand
AGCCTGAAAAATTGCAAAACAGTATTTTATGACTGAATATTTTTATGTAAATGGACATTTTGTGACTAAGAGCTTACTACATACATCTCAAGCAGTGGTCTGCACTTGAGACCCAGCTCCAGGCTCAGTTGATCAGAGCATAGGAATACATACCTGACTAGATCCTAGACTGGACTGCAACCATGTGTTGTATGTGCCATATGTAACTGGCTGGGAAAAGTGTGCTGAGCTAACCCTCAGAAATCAAAATGAAGAAATAAGAAATGAGAAGGAAGCTGCCATGATATACAGAAGGCAGGGCAGGGACAGTCATCATAAACTACAAATTGAGTACAGACCAAGATAGGAAGGAAAGGGGAAAACAATAGCTAGAGAAAGACATGTAGTGATACCATGACATACAGCCTTTGAAAGACAGAAAAGCAAACTCAGATTTCATGGCCTTACAATGCCAGTTCCCAGGGGGCCACATTGCATAATTGTTCTTATTTGGAACCTCAAAATATCCTCACAACTTGTGTTTTCTTGAGCTGGTTAGAATGGGCCCATGGGGCCACAAGGATCTTGACTAGAAATAAAAGGGTGTGTTTACAGTTGAAGAAAGGTTCAGTGTAATTAAGTAAATTTGCTAAAGTCATACAGCTAGCAAGTCAAGCAGCTGGGATTAAAAATGACCATATCTGACCCTTGTGTTTCAGTCTTTCCATTTTATTCAGTATGATATAAACTTTCCCAGCAAAGCACTTCTTACAGCAAAGGAAAATCAAGATTTACACAGGAGTCCTGAAGGCACAGTTAAAACAGCCTTCAATAAATACCTAATAATTATTTCAAGTTGCTTTTCTTCCTTAATAATTTATGCGAATTACATATTCTATCCCAAAATATGCCTGTTTCTCCATCATAAGAATAAGGCAACTTCTATTTCAACTCCTTCAAGTAACTTTAACTTTCCATAAAGACTCATCATATCTGAACTGTTTCATGGTTCCCTTGATACAATGCCCCAAAACATCAGAAACAGAAATATAATTCTGCACCTATAATTAGTTTATTACTTCCTTTCTATCTCCTCTTCACATTTAAGCTGATGGAAGAAGATGGGGTAAGAATTCTACTTCCCCTGAACTGAGTCAGCTTAGATCCCCTCTAAAACCTGAAAGGACAAGACATCCTAGAGTACTGATGGCTGCCTTTCCAACATCTATCTCACCCTCATCCTTTTTCCTAAGAGAACCCTAATTTTCTTAAAGTTACCTAACCTTTTCAGGTTATCCAAAAGGTTTGGTAATGGCCTCAACACCATCTACAGGGGATGAGTTTCTATATTCTAAGCCAATCATTTTGCTGTAAATGCTTGAGGCATGACTGAATAAATCACAATTCTGGCCAATGAGATGTGAAAGAAGGTCTGTAGCAGGGCTTCTGGGGAAATTTCCTTGCTCTCATACAGCAGAAGAGAAGGCTCCATTTTTGTTTCCAGACTTTTTGCAAGGGAAGAAGCATAATGAGATTTGGAACCACTTTTGAAATCTTATTATCACAAGAAGAACCAGGCTGAAGAAAAGGGCAACATAAAAGGAGGCAGAGCAAAGAGAACACCAAAGAAAAGTCAGAAACTGCTCTACCTTATGAGTTCTTATGTGAAGTACTAAATGTCCTTAGGTTGGAGCCCTCTGAGTAAGGGTTTTCTGTTTCTTACAATAGAAAGAATCCTAGCTGATACCATCTTTGTCACTTGGCAAATCACCGCTCTATGCAACCATCTATTCTCTGCCTCCCTGGAGCATAAAACCTTATTTAAAACCAATACCATTTTTACAATCTCAGGAAGTAAAGGAAGAGAGAACTATTAAAAGAGTAATTTTATAAATGCTTATAGGGTAATAATAAATGCTAGTACCCAAAAAATAACATACAACTTGACAGGTCAATATATGAGAAAATTTACTGAGCATTGCTAGGTATCAAAAACTGTCCTGTAAACAAAATGAAGAATCTCAGAGGGAAGGGGGGAAAAGATTAACCAAAGAACTTATATGTATATATGCATTACCCATGAACACAGATAACAGAATGGTATAGAGTGGTGGGAGAGGATTGGGATCTGGGTAAACGGGGAAATGGGAGGAGTTGCAAGGGGTGAGTAGATATCTATAATGCTCTCCATATTAAATATTAAAAAAATAAAAGAAAATTTTAAAAAGCTGTCCTATAGCACTGGCTGGTTGGGCTCAGTGGATAAAGCATCAACCTGCGGACTGAAGAGACCCAGATTTGGTTTTGGAAATGGGCACATGCCCTGGTTGCGGGTTCAATCCCAGGGGGGGCATGCAGGAGGCAGCCTATCAATGATTCTCTTTCATCAATGATGTTTCTATCTCTCCCCATCCTTTGCTCTCAGAAATCAATAAAAATGTATTTTGGGGGGGAAAAAAACTGTCCTATAAGCTATATATATTTCATATTTAATCCTCAAAATAGGCTTATGTTATCTACCTATTATAAACAAAAAAAGTGAAGCTATAAACAACTTGCCAAAAGTCATTGAATATGTATAAGAGGTAGATTTTGAAACTAATCAGGCTGGCTCCAAAGCTCAATACTTTTTCTCCCTATTTTGGATTTTTGTGGACAATAGGTAGAGGTATATGCAGTAAGTCTGAATTACTGAATATTACAAACACAGTCTTGAGATAAATTAAGACAAAATTTTCTTTTAAGTATTATGCATAAATTTGAATTGTATTTTGACTATGCTTAAAGTAAAATTAACACAAAATTAGTCAACAATATAAAGAGGTGAATCTGAGCTAATAGTTAACTAGATAAAAGGTTATAAAACCGATATCCTTCAAAATATACTTTCAAAAGAGGTAAATACACACACACCCCTAATTTCAGTAACAGGTTACTGATTTTTTAAGTCAACTTACATGATATCAATACCCATAAAAGTAAATTTTTAGTACTGCTAAATACATTTAATCCATTTTCCTTACCTGTTTGTGATGAGCCGGGAATTAACATATCTATACTCTCCTTCATACTTTTGCTCAGTTATTGTCATCTTACCAATAGGTCTTCTAAGTCGAGTTAGGAATAGACCAGAAACAAGCAAATAGGCCATCATGCTCGCTGGGCCCTATTATTATTGCAAGAGAAAGATACAAAGTTCAAGGATATCTAATAAATTAACTGAACACAACACATACAATTTCTACAATTAAGTTTTGACTTTAAAAGAAGTTGAACTTTTAATTTTTTCCCTTCTTTTCTGGAAAAAAAAAAAATACACACTGGACCTCTAAGCTTTTACTACTCATTTACTCCTCCTCCCACCTCTGGCAGCTCATCCTCAGCTCTCCCAAATATGCTCACCTAAGAACTCCTAATTGCAGTCAGTCATCATCACTCTTTATGGCATCTAAAATTTCCAATGGAATTCTTCTTGATATTTATTCAAATTACACAATAATTTAGATCTCTTTACTTTCTCTTTGAATGTTAATATTCTCTGAGATTTCTTTCTTAGCTTTCTTCTCCCAAATTTATATCTCTAGTCCTATCACTCCTAAAAATCCAAGATATTATTTCCAAGTACTATTCATCTTCAACTCACTGCTTGTAGAGCCTCAAGCTTAGCTCCTCCAAACAAGCTCCATCTGCCTTTCCATTCTCATCTTGCTTCCAGCTCTACATTTTCTAACTTGATAAGGAACCGCATTGCCCACTGACCATTCCAAGACAGAGGCTTCAAGCTGACCTTTCCAAGCTCATCATGACATTTCCCTCATTCCCATATATATGCTATGTTCTGCCATACTAAAATAATTGTTTCCTGAACATGCCATTCAATGAAGTTCTTATGTCTGGTAAGCCTGACATTTAGGGATGTTTACTCATCCTCCTCAAAGCAGCTCAAATATCACCTCCAATTCTTCCAAGAGTTAAATACTTTATTCAAACTTCTATTATTGGACTTATCACTCTGTATTATAATTACTTGAATACTACTTTTGCCAGATCATAATCCCTCCTCCTTAGTTCCTGTCTTACTCATCTTTTGATTCCTACTACCCAGTACAATATGTGCAGATTTTTAAAATTAAATACGACTGATTCAATGTATTGCAACAAGTATGGGCAAAAATGTAACTAAAACATAGTTTCTACCTTCAAAAAATACAGAATCAGATAAAATATAAAAAGAACCATAAAAAATATTAAGCATAGAGACAAGAGGGATTAGGTCTATTAGCTTCTTATAATGAAAATATGCTATAAGAATAATTAAGTCTGGATCATGAAATAGCAAAAGTAAGAAAAGTAGATAATAAAAACTCAAACAGAAAACTGCCTTTCCCAACTTTTGGAAAGGAACAAAAACCACTATATAAATTATTTACTATTCAATTACAAAATATCCTAATAAAAAGGTAATATGCAAATTAACTGTCACTACATTACAAAGACAACAGGGCCCATAGCCACAAGATGGTGGCACCCAGTACCTTGCCTGTGTGTTGAGCATCTGTTCACTGGTCAGTGCGCGTCATAGTGACTGGTCATCTGAGGGGTGCCCCTCAGCCTGGCCTGCACCCTCTCCAATCTGGGGCCTTGCAGGGATCAGGCTTAATCCAGCAGTTGGACATCCCCCTTGCAATCTGGTACCGCTGGCTCCTAACTGCTTCTCTGCCTGCCTGCCTGATCACCCCTAACCACTCTGCCTGCCAGCCTGTTTGTCCCCAACTGCCCCCCCCCCCACCGGCCTTCTTGGTCCCAACTGCCCCCCCACCAGCCTTCTTGCACCCACCTGCCCCCACCTGCAGCAACTGCCCCCACCTGCAGCCTGCTTGCCCCAACTGCCCTTCTGCCAGTCCAATTGCCCCCAGCTGCCCCCACTACTGGCCTAACTGCCTCTGCCTCAGCCACGGCACCATGGCTTTGTCTGGAAGGTCTCTCTTTCTAATTAGCATATTACCCTTTTATTAGTATAGATAACAATAACATTACACATTAAATGACTAAAGTTAAACTTTAATAAGAATACTCAGGAAAAAATTAAAGGTCATTCTTACCAACACAAATATCAGAGAAGGGTAATTAGGCTCATGGAACAATCATTTTATTATCATAAAATATCCTTGAAACTGGTATAGCCATTCTAAAACTATTTCTGAAATTTTAACATTCAGATTCCATATTAAAATTATTATCTCCAAATCTCTTTTTAGACATTACTTTGCAACAATAAGTACATGTATATTCAATGTTAAACACTGCACTTATGGTTATCAATACCACAAAAGTTTTCCAACTATCTGGTTTAAGGAAAATTTAAAAGTCATATTAGGAAAAATGTTAAAGCTCTAGTATAGCATTATTTTATAATTAGACTTTATAGGTAAATCTTATAAAAACATGATCTTGAGATATGAAATATATTCTTATAAACCATCCAGCTATTCACAATACAGCATTATAGTAATAAAAAAAAAAAAACAGAATAAAAGTAAACTCACCTGAGCTCCTATTGCACTTGTTAATTTGAAGATATACAAAACTATGTCTAAAAATGGCTGTAAAATAAATATAAGAAGGTATATCATTAAAAAGAACTAGGTTACCTAGATTGATAAATAATACAACATTAAATACAAAATGATATTTTACATATAACATGTAATTGTTAACATGTAGAGTTCCCACTGTGTATAATGTACTATAACAATATGTTGATCAATTATTAGATAAAAGGCAGTCCTTATTGTCAAAAAATAGAAAATGAGAAAACCTGACCAAGGTCTACTGACTGGTGGGAAAAATTATATCACTTTCATCAACTAAGATAGCTCTACTATAATAACTGACCATTAGTAACTAAGCAATTTCTCAAGGTAGTGCAAAGACATAAATAAAATGACCCAAGTTGTAATCCCAAATGTGCTACCAGCTTTTCTGGTTTCTATATATCTTCACCTATAAAATGAGAGACCCTTCCTGCTCTTATAACAATTTGATTCTATTATTTTGTCAGAACATCTATATGTTGAAATAACATAGTAAGCCTATTTATGAATATAGTCTTCTGATATAAAATTAAAATTTTTAGAACTAAAACAATACATTAAGAACCTCACACAGAAGCAGTTCAACTGACATGCTAAAAGTGTATTTTCAAGTGTTTCTCAAGAAATCCAAGTTGTGTTCATTCACTTAAGTTTATAGCCACCTTTTTAACTAATATATACATTACAAGGATCAGGGACTTGGTTTATTAGTTGGCTTGTACTAATTTCTTTTTTGCCTTATAAATTATCATACTTGTGAAATTCAAGTACATTTAAAAGTTGATAAAAATGACTCATAATTTAAGTCAGAGTTCGAACAATAAAACAATATTAAAAATAGACATATTGTAATGCATAGCAATTAATTTGGTATTTTATTCTACTGCAGATGTGACAACACCTAAGCTGTAGACTTGCTCAAGTGCCAAGATGTAAAGACTAGAAGTCGAAAAACTTCATATATTACCCCACAGACACATATAGAACAAATTTTAAAATATAGTAATGGACTGATAAATCTCAGAGGGAAGGGGGAGACAAGAAAAGACTAACCAAAGAACTTACATGCATATATGCATAACCCATGGTCCCAGACCATAGTGTGGTAGGCCTGGGGGATGGGGTTGGCGAGCAGGTGGGGAAAGAGGGACATCTGTAATACTTCCAACAATAAAGATAAATTTAAATAATAAATAAGTAAATGTGGTAATTGGTGAAAAGAAACCTGAATTAGTGAACAACATAGTTTTGTCAGAGTTCCTAGAATTTGGAGTCAGTTAGCAAAGGCTTCTAAAGAGCAGAATAAAGACAAGGTTTGGCATGAAGTGAAAGGTATCTTAACAATGGGCCTACCACGAGGAGTGAATCTCTTGTGGATACATATTACTTTTCTAAGAATTGCCTATCCTCCCTCCATCCACCCGGTTGAAGCACAGTACATATTCCTGTTCTTACACTGTGACCAAGCCCCTTGCCTATGGATATCTGGATCAATTGTGGCCAGAGACAAAGGTCTATAGACGGTCCAGTCTGAGACAAGCTCCCACCCCAGACCAAGAACTGTCATGTGCATCCAAGTGGGAAATGGAGCATCATCTAAAATGAAGAGGGAAGGAAATGCTGTATGGATAGTCTCACAGGTACCCACTACATGACCAAGTCCATAAGAGGTAATGATCAAGAAGATAGTTTCATGAGAAGACTAGAGCAAAAGCTAAGGGTTGTGAGATAATATGAATGAGATAAGAAATGAGGAATTAGAAGGAAAAATTGGTTAAGGCCTATCATCTGAAAGAACTTTGGCAATATTCTGGGAAGAGGGAGAAACTGTAATTAGAAAACAAATAAATTAGTATCTTATGAAAGTTTTTTGACTATTATTTAAATAATCCAATAGAATTAAAGATACTAAAGGAGAGAAGTGGGCAGAAGAAAGTGCTAGCCTAATGGTAATGGATGTAGAACTAGAAGCATAAATTGACCGAAGATCTCTTTAACAATTGCAGAAAATAGGTCAAAAAATAAAAAAGTAAATTTTTGTTGTTTTACTGAAATCAGCCTGAATATTCTTATGAAATCTTTATAAGACAATAAATTCTCAGTTCTTAGCTAAAGCATATTATAAAAATAACATAAAAAATTAAATAATTATAGTTAAAACTAGCTGGCTTGGCTCAGTGGGTAGAGCGTCGGCCTGCGAACTGAAAGGTCTCAGTTCGATTCTGGTCAAAAGCACATGCCTGGGTTATGGGCTTCAATTCCCTGTGGTGGAGCTTGCAGGAGGCAGCCAATCCATGATTCTCCATCATCATGGATGTTTCTATCTCTCTCTCCCTCTTCCTTCCTCTCTGAAATCTACAGTTGACTATTTTAACTCAAATTTTCTTATATTTACAGGATGCTCTTATATGAATCAAAACAATCCTACATAAATTTGCTGAGATTCAAAATTCAATAAATTAACAAGTAATAAAAAATTAAGAAACTTACCTTACTAAGATTTGAATACAGATCAACTACACTGTTACAAAACTTTTCTACATCTTGTGTAAGCAGCTGGTCTGGGTTAGCTATTCTGTTGTCCAGATTTCCCATTTTATAATATGTGAAAGCTCTAAAATAGCAATAAGAAAATGACTTTAAAACAAATAATATTTAAAAACTCACATTATACTACTTAGTTCATATTAATAAAAACAGAAAAGTTTGGAGCTTGACGAGACCCCAAAGATTGTCCTAATTTACTTTAAAGATGAGGAAACAAGTCTAGAGAAGAATGACTTGCCAATAAATGGAAGAGTCAGATTCTAAATACTGAGTCTTTCCCTATATGTTTCAGGGTCCATAAGCAATGTTCTTGAAAACATAGCCAACAAAAAAGAAAATCTACATCTCAACATCGTAAGTATTATCGTTCAATTTAAGTATTTTAATATAAAAATAAGTTATTACTTACTGGAGATATTCCTCATAGAGGTATTTAGTTAGCCTTACTCGGAAGCACAGTTTGAGCTCATTTAACCCAAACTTCAAGAAGTTATTAACCAGAGAGATCTAAAACAAACAAACACATATTACTGATTTTGCTTACTTTCTACTTACTAAATCATAATGTATTTCTCTGTCATTGGCTATGTCCCCAAATCCTATGGTTTTTATAATTAATAGTCCAAGTTTATATAATTCAGTGGTTTTACTTAAAATTTACAAAGATACAAAAAGAACATGCTAAACCAAAGGCTCTATTATCCTGATATGTTAAACTTTACTTGGAACTTAATTTTAGAGTATATTAATATCATTAATTCTGATAAGTCTCTTGTTACCTTTTATTTTGGTAGGAAAAAAAAAAGCTAAATGTGTCACTTTCCTATCTAATGTAAAGGACTTGTTTTTAGAAGTACTGACATTTACGTGTATACTTTCTTCTTCTACTACTACCAGTGTTACAACCCCAGACATGGAATTCTATACATACTGCATCTGCATTTGTTTTAAAAAGTAGTATAGACCAACCAGCATGAATCATTAGTTGAGCATCAACCCATAAACCAGGAGATCATGGTTTGATTCCCAGTCGTTGTAAATGCCCAAGTGGCAGGCTTGATACTCAGTGTGGGGCATGTAGGAGGCACCCAATAATGATTCTCTCCCATCACTGGTGTTTCTCTCTCTCTCTTCCTTCCCTTCCTCTTTGAAATCAATAAAAAATATACATTTTTTAAAAAGTCTTATACCTAGAGTCATATCCATTACTTTTTTCCATCATTATATTAAAAGTAGAGGTCGTCCAGTACATGAAATCCATGCATGGATAAGGTCCCTAGGCCTGGCTGGCGACCAGGGCCAATTGAGGCCTCTGGCTGCTGGCCGGGGCCTCCCTCGTTCCATGGTGGTCAGCACACATCATAGCAAATGATAGAACTCCGGGTCTCCCAGTTACACTCCCAAGGAGACACTTTGCATATTAGCCTTTTATATATATATAAATTTTTCCATAGTTCAAGCCATATTTACATAAAATTTTTATCCCAAAAATTTTTTTGTGGAATCTCAGTTTTTGACTGATAGCTAAGCTACTTATCTCAGCTTTATTAAATCTGGCATATAATAATACTAATTCATTTTACAATCAAGTTCCTCCTTTTAACTCCTACATTTAAAATACTAAAATTCTTATAGTGCCAATAAAATGGAACAAAAACCAAAGCTAAATCACTTATAATGTAGAACAAATACTCACCTTTATTTTTAATAAATTCAGATAATAAATTCCAGTTTAACTTAAACTATATCAGTGGTTTAAGTTACTATAATATTGTGGCCTAAAGCAATAAATCTAAATCAGGATGACTCTGTGCCCCCGAAACCTCAGCTCTGTGGGACATTTTTGATTCTCACAATGGGGGAATGGGGGGGGGGGGGAACACTTCTGCCATTTAGTGGGATGCTATAAATATTCAAGAAACCTTGGTTTAAAGGTTAAAAAAATCCACATATGTAGACATTCTTTTAATTTTTCAATCTAGTGTAAAGGTTTAGATTGAAATGTTCTATAACAGTTATAAAACTAAATTCAAAATAGGAGCTTAGTATCATAAATCTTTAAAGAAGTTAATAAGTAAATATCTTTAAAGATTTTTGGAAGATGCAATTTTTTTCCCTGTATAAATTTAAAGAATTCCACTTACGAGAGGCATGGCAGCGATGAAGTTGAATAAGTATCTCTTGAAATCTTTTCTGCTACGACCAATGATACCACTGCAAACCACCACATGCAAGGCATTAGTTGCAAAAGAAGCAATATTTTACACTAAGAAAACTTCTGAAAACAGCTGTAAAATTATTCTTGCAAATTTGTACTGAATCAAAATAATAAGAAAAAAATATGCTAAATATTTTCTTACAAAAACATGTTTCCAACTTTCGAAATTTTATCATTTTAAATAGCTTTCTTGAAAATCACTCTATATAAAAGGCAACATTAAATAAGAGTAATTAGTTCTTTCCTTAGTAAAAATGTTAATTTTTTTAAAAAGGCTTAGGCACCTTTAGGGTTCAGATGACAGTCTCAGGAATGGGTTACTGTGGCTAAAACAAACTAATATTTGTTTTTAAAATGTTTTAACATTCTGATTTTGCCTTGTATGAACACAAAGACTAATGAGAGACCAGCAAACTCTTACTATAAAACTCTTATTTTAAAGTTTATGGACCATAGGGTCTCTGTTGCAAACACTCACTTCTGCTATTATAAAACAAAAACTTACAAGAATGAACTGGCACTGTCTTAATAAAATGTTACCACAACAGATGAGATGGCATTGGACTTTGACCTATAGGTTACTCTGCTGACCCTGAGACTAAATAACTCAGTAAATCAATAGAGTTTCTCAGTCTCAAGGTCTGTTAACATACTTCAACTAAACCAGCTCCTCTTTTTTAAATCTGTTTTTGATCAATTTTACATACTTATTTGTTTGAAAGTATCCATTAAGAACTTTTAATGTTAAGGGTTCCACTACTTTTTTAAAAAAGTTTGAAAGCCATTAATATCATGGAAGTAAAGAATAGTTGAATACTGTACATCTATGATCCCCTAGTAAAGAAATAGAATTTATTTGATCACACACTTTCATCAAATAACATTCATACTTCAAGTATAAATAAAATATATTTTGAAAAAAATACTGCACTAAATTATTTAAACCTAACTACACACACACACACACACACACACACACACACACACACACACACACGATGGGTATATGATAGAGAAATAATTTGCTTTTAATGAAGGATTAGGTGAATAATGTCATGTTATATTAGCTGATCTTTTAAAGAAAAAATAATAATAATCCCATGGTCAAGTAAATTCAGAAAAATCTAGATTAAAGCTAACAAATCTTTACCAAAGACCTTCTCAAAGCACTTAATGTGTATGTGCATTGTAACTCTCTGAGAGGACTTTGTACCATGTAGCATTTCCTCTGTCAAAACTACCATTCCATAGAACATACTTTGGGAAATGTTACTTTAGACTGGTATAAAAATCAACAGTCCAATTTTGATACAACTACTAAAAAGTTAAAAAACTTAAGTTAGCTAGAAAAAAGTTAAACTAGAACCACACAAAAGTGTTGTTTATAGCAATAAGAATATTAGAGACACGAAGCAATTAAGACAGAACAAAAAGTTTAGAGATTTAAAATAATTTAAACCAAACTTTACATAAAACCAAGTGCTTTAGTGCTGCCCAAGCTGCGAAACACACAAAATTATAAAACTTGGTAAAACACATGCCACCATTGAGCAATTGTTTACCACTGGAATAGCAGCTATAAATTTAAAAAATGGTTCCTTGAATAAAGCTTTATTTCTGCTTATTATTCCACTGCAAAAAAGAAATAATAATAATAATAATGAATAATAATTTTATAGGAGCCCCAGTCATTATTACTTTCCATACATATCAGAATCTTATAAATAAAAAGACAAAGATGCTACTTGTAGCCAAATGGATTAAAGTAAAATATATGTCGATGATTATGTATAACAGCAACAAGATAAAAGGATTCACCTCCATATCATGTCATTACCACAGTTTCTTAAAAAAAAGGTGTCTCCAATTTAAAATGTACCCACCCTCCAAAGTAATTAGCCATTGCTAACAAGCCTAAAAGGTATAAAGGATATTAAAATGAAGTACACTAAGGACCAAAACAGAAACAGATGAATCTAAACCTAATTTGGAAGACAAAAGGGAAACAATAGATAAATCCATTTACAATATAGCTTTAGTAGCAAGTTAGAGAAATGTGTAAATTCCTCAAATAATGTTCCATATTATGAACTCACAATATTTTAAAACTTGTAATTTGACCAAATATAAAATAGATCATATTTCTGCTATAGCAGAAACTCAAAAATATTTTTAAGGAGAAAATTAAGTTTAAAATATTCATTTCACAACTGGTAAATTTGGATTAAAAGTACTGTATAAGGAAGTTCCTTATACTATTCTTACAACATTTTTATAAGTTTAAATTGTATCAAAATAAGCTTTTTAGAAACTCCTATATTTTTTTTTAATTTTTTACATCTCATGCAATTGCAACAAGATGATTACTCTACAATTAAAGGTTGGCTCATGCTACATAATAACTTTCCTCTAGCCACAATCACCAATTCATTTAATGCATGACATACCCTTAGTAAGGCATTTTATTTTCTACAGGACAGTAAGTCTTGAGAAAAAATGTATTGGCATCTATTTAATTAAAGTTGGAAATCTCTATTCTAGAAGGGTAAATATTATACTTTTGGATTACAAAAACCTGAAATCAAAATCTGAATACAAGGGAAAAACTTTTAAAAATAAACTAACCTCCTGTGTTATACCATG
Organism: Lasiurus borealis; assembly: GCA_004026805.1. Taxonomy (NCBI): domain Eukaryota; kingdom Metazoa; phylum Chordata; class Mammalia; order Chiroptera; family Vespertilionidae; genus Lasiurus; species Lasiurus borealis. Next base: position 12,467 of record PVJN01030634.1, on the reverse strand, counting down.
ATTCTGCAAGGTTTTAATATGTAATATATGATTAATTCTACACAGATATTTAATACCAAAGGCCCGGTGCGTGAAATTTGTGCAAGGAGGGAGGGTTGAGTTGGGAGGGGTGTCCCTCGGCCCAGCCTGCACCCTCTTACAATCTGGGACCCCTCAAGTAAGGTCCCTAGGCCTGGTCGGCTATCATGGCCTATCGGGGCTTTCCTTTCCCTGGCTGTGTGGGATGCGATTGCTCGGCTGGCCAGAGCCTCCCTCTGCAGGGCGATCACTAGCTGGCCCCACACACCCGCCACAGAGTCGCTGGCCAGTGGCCTGGGCCTCCCTCTGTGGGGTGATAAATTACAGGGCTCCATAATCAACTACTATGTAGAGGAAGACCCCACCTACCCAGCTGGGTAGCCTGGGCTTTGGGGGTGATGGATTTCCCAGCAGAGGGAGACCCTGCCCACCTGGCCAGGGCTCTGCAATCAATCACTGCACAGAGAGTGGCCTGGGCCTCCCTCTTTGGGACAATCACAAAGGGCCCTCCCATCGATCGCCCCGCCAGCCAGTGACCTAGGCCTCCCTCTTTGGGGCAATTGATTGCCCTGCAGAGGGTGGCCTGGGCCTCCCCTCTACAGGGTGATCGTGGGGTGATTGAAGGGCCCCCCAACAAATTGCATTGCACTCGCCTTGGCTGGCTTGGCACCAGTGTGTGTCATAGTGTGGTCATCCAGAAGGTATTTGTTCGTTTGGTTGATTTGCATATTATGCTTTTATTATAATGTTAGAGTAGATGTAAGCTATATATTTTTGCCACAGGTAATAGTTGGGGAGTCTATTTTTATTAATAGATATGGCATCTAAAATAATACAGCCATCAAAGAAAAAGCATAAAATTATATAATAATGTAAAAGAACATCAGATTTCTCTACATTAAATATATAAAGAATTCCAATAAAACTAACCCTCCTAAAGCTAATATGTTAGCAATAATGAACATGTGAAGTATATTTAGGTTGAAATTCTTAGATTTGTTAGAGGCACACAGACACAAAACTGACCCGACTCTGCCCACAGAAACCTACAAACCTTGGAGACCAGACACTCAACAAGCCCTCAAATTGGCTTCTAACAAGATTTTTAGGCCTTCACTTTTAAAAATGAATACACAGCCAAGAGTAGCAAACTGCATGAGGAAAGCCTCTAAAAAGATCAGAACAATCAAAGGATCATGAAGGAAACAAAGAACAATGTTAAAAAATAAACATCCAAACAAAAGATAACTTTTAGAAATAAAAATATAATGTTCTAGATGATGAAGTTAAAAGAAACTTCCTAAAATATAGAATAAATATCCTACCATATAAAAACCCAGGGTCCATAATGTCCAAAATGACCAAAGGCTCAACCAAATGCTGTGCATGCAGCAGGCTCCAATGGGTGGGGAATGGTGAGTGGGCTGAACTGCTGACCTCTCAGGGAGAGAGAGAATGGCTGATCAGCGGCTACCGTGGCTGCTGGCAAGGCCCAGAGAGAGAGAGAAGCAGGGTCTGATCCGCATCCACAATAGGGGTCGTGCAGGAGGCAGCCAATCAATGATTATCTTATCATTGATGTTTCTCTCTCTCTCTCTCTCTCTCTCTCTCTCTCTCTCTCCTTCCTCCTTTCCTTTCTATCTGAAATCAATAAAAACATTGTAACAAAACAAAGAGTATAGAAAATATAACATAATCAGATCAATCCAGAATGTCCAACACTCAACTAATAAGGATTCCAGAAAAGGTATAGATAAAAATGGAGAGGAATAATGATGGAAAAGAGCCCACCTCGTGCCCAGCGCAATGTGGTAAAAAACAAAAACAAAACAAACAAATCATATCAATATTCAGTAAAATTCCCAAACACCAGCAGTACATCAGTAACAAATAATCATAAAAACTTCCAAGGTTAAGAACCAGTGAGTACTATAGAAGATAACAAGTGATACTTTCCAAATTCTGACAAAAGGTAATTTCCTACTGGGAATGTATAAATACAGCTACATTACCAATCAAGCATTAGAGAAGATTTTATCTGATCTACAAAGTCTCAAAAATTTATTTCCCTTGTACCTTTTCTCAGAAAAATAATGAATTTGCCAAAATGAGAACATAAACTGAGGAAGAAGAGAACAAAAGATACAGAAAACGGGTTATTTAATGCAACAGAGAAATATGAAAGAAATCCCAAGATCATGATAAAAGCAAATTCAAATAAGACTGCTATTTAGTGGTCCTAAAATGTAATCCATCCTGGTTAAAGCAGGAAGAAAGGAAACTAACAAGAAGCATAGAGTGGGTAGTAATAGAGATAAAATCAATAGATTATGTGGTATATTTGACCATATTACAATACTGAGACGATTTTACAGTGTTGTCAATAAGCTTAAGTTGAATTAGAAAGAAATAAACAAAAATTTAAAGCACACAAAATCTTGCAATTTCTAAATGCCAGGAAAAACAAAAAATTGTATATTAAAAAAAAAAAAAACCTACCAAAATATTTGCTATTTGGTTTGGCTATAAACAATAGTCAAAATCAGGTAAATAATAAATTCCAATTTAATAAAATTTTGTAACATAACATTGAGAGGAAAAGAATGAGCATGGACATAGGCAATAGTGTAAAAAGCTGATTCTCATCTTCTAAAGTAGAAAATAATCACATATTTTAAAATTGAAAAATCTAGAAACAGTAACATAAGTATGTCACATTGTAGTCCAGAGATTAAAAAAAAAGAGAAAGATGAAACAGTAAAAAGAACAGAAAATGATTGGCTCCAGGAATGACAGTTATGACTGGAAGAAATGGTGCACAAGATTGATACGTTTCTGACTAATTCCTGCAAGGCTATCTGACATTAAGTTACGTTCACATATCATTTTTAAGTTGTTCATATATTACTTTGATTAAAAACTTTTAAAAGGCTTGGGACTGACCACACGGTTCAGAGAGACTTGTGTTGAATGTAGGAGCCTACACAATTTACACATATTTAGAGGCATGTGATTTAGGGCTTTAAGCTTATACAGAAAACCTTTATTCTCTGAGACAGCTGAGTCAGAAAACATGTACATAAAGAAAGCATTCTCTCTCTTCCAACAAATCCTCAAAGTAGCAAATCAAGGATATGAGGAGGAAATCTTTATTTCAAACTTTGGAAGCATTTAAAAAGCCTAAGTACTATCATTCCAAAAGTCATCTTAGATTAAGTATTTAAGATATTTTCTCATAAAATACCAGTAAACAAAATTACAAGAAAATTTTACTCTGATATTCAAATTGGCATTATGAGGAATAAATTCTTTATCAACATATAAATGTTATTTTTGTTTTTAGATCCAAAATTATCAATTGCAATAATTAATAATTAATATGTAAAAGACTATAGTAATAAAAATGTACAAAACACTAATTTCAAAAACTGAAATGTCTAAGAATTGTTTTTCCTTTTAATCAACAGTTTCAACGTGATTCCCTAAAATGCTGTGATATTTTCCTCCAAATTATTTCATTAATTTTAGTAATCCAATGTGATGACTTCTTAAAATCCCCAATAAAGCACTTATTATACTGCATTTTAATTTTCCTCTTATTTGTCTCTAACCCTCTATAAATTGACAGCTCTGAAGGTCTGGATACAGGGAGGGTCTCTCCCATTCATCAGTATATCCCTCTTATAGAGTTCCTGACACATGGAGACAATCAATAAATATTGAAATAAATGAACAGAGACATAATTTGACTTAAGTATTTACCTAATGTAGAATATATTTCTTGCTCATTAAGATATTATTTAAATATGAAACAGATTAGTATTTCATACATATGGGAGGAAGGTGAATAGAAAAGTACCTTTCAATGAGTGTCCCATTTTGAATCATCCAAACATCACAATATGTTCGAGACACCAGCATAACAGCAATAAGTATCAAGTAACCTGTCTAAAATAAATCAGATACAGTAAATTAAATAAATGCATTTTAGAAATTTAAAACATTAACAAATATTACCTTGGTAAGGACTTTTTATTTCTAAATTCAAGGTTTTATTTTAGCTTTAATACAATTGGTAATATTTTATATATAGGCCATTTTAAAATTTTTTTAAATGTAAATAGAAAAGGCCTTATAGATCATTTAATTTAACTTTCTTATTCAGAATTCAAAAGTGAGTCCCAGGCAGGTTAAATGACTTGACTTCATACATCTGGTCAGTGTGAGAAATTAACACTATTTCTTAAATTACCTGAATCACACTTATTATGATTATCTTATATTCTTAATATATTACTAATAAAGAAAAATGATAATAACTGTCAATATACAATTAAACAACAAATATGGAAGACTATAATTTTACCTAAGTAGAACAAGTTTGGTTCTGTTTTTTAGGAAAATCTAACAGTACCTCTGCCCTCACAGGACTTTCAATTTAGGGAAAAATGTACACTAAAGAAAAAGGAAGAAAACAGACCAATATAGGTATATTTGCATCACTTCATGTGCTAAGCAACAGGATGGGAAGGCCTGGGGTAGCAAAAGAGGTTAATGACATTAGAAATACATTAACTATACCAAGTAAACAATGAGGATTATGAGTAAAAAAAGATGAATGACTTAATGGAAAATAAGTAGATTAAAACCATATGAATTACAGCATAGCATATCCAGCAGAGTTTAGAAAATATAAAACTACTGAAAGCTTGTAGGTAGAACAAAATGTTTAAAAAACATTACTGAAGCAATGCTGTACAAGACAGATTATCAAGTGGCTATCTATTAATCAATTATCTCTGTGTAGGATGAGAATTTACCCTCCAACCTCCAACACACATTCAAAGCTGACCTTAAGCCTTCTAAACAGGAAGAATACAATAGTAACACAGAAGCTAAAGTCAGGAAGCTGGTGTGTGGCAGGAAGGGACATTTGTAGAATAATGTGCTTAATTTCAAAATTATTAAATTGAGGGGCAACTGCACCTAATACTTACGCAATTTTTGCAAAACTAATGTTTTTTTTAAAAGATGAAGGTATTAAAAATATAGTGCTTTAAGTGAAAGACAAGGCAGGAAGTCATACACAGAACTAGTGGATTAAGCCATAAGGAAGAAGATGGTGTGAAATAAAAGTCTGTGATTGAGCTATGATAAATGCTACCCCAATGTTTGCTAGAAAGAAACATACCATCTCAAAGTTATGTATTTAATTGACAGTACAACCTATTGATTTTAATAAATGTTGTCTGTATGCCATTTTAACTGTAATGTTAACATTTAATTCAGACCTTTCATATAGTATCAATCCTAAATTAATCACTTCATTTATATAAAGGTAACATTAGAAAAAGATAGCTTATTTATTCCTTCATTTTATGCTATTGGTTTAATTTATCCTTAAAGTAAGTATCAAGTTTACTTGTGTCACTTCAGCAAAATCTGGCTAACTTTAAGTATTAACAGTCTTTACATAAAAGACTAGAGGCCCAGTGCACAAAATTTGTGCCTGGGAGGGGAGGGTGTGTCCCTCAGTCCAGCCTGCACCCTCTTCAACCTGGGACCCTTTGAGGGATGTCAAACTGCCCACTTAAATGGGCAGTTCGACATCCCTCTCACAATCCAGGAATGCTGGCTCCCACCTGCCTGCCAGCCTGATCACACCCTAACTACTTCCCTGACAGCCTGATCAACACTTAACTGCTCCACTGCCAGCCCAACTGTCCCTAATTGCCCTCCCCTGCAGGCCTGGTCCCTCCCAACTGCCTTCCTCTGCAGGCCTGGTTCCCTCCAACTGCCCTCCTCTGTGGGTCTGATCACCCACAACTGCCCTCCTCTGCTGGCCATCTTGTGGTTGCCATCTTGTGTCCACATCGGGGCAGCCATCTTTGACCACATGGGGGCAGCCATCTTGTGTGTTGGAGAGATGGTCAATTTTCATATTACCTCCTTATTATATAGGATATAGTTAAAATCACCACTATTTCCATTACTAATGGGTTTGCAAACTATGACAGAAATTGAAAATCTGAATTGATGTAGGATTTCTCTCACTTCTGATATATATGAATTTCCAGATATTCATATGTAGTATTTTCATTTCTCTTTTCGTAAGTCAGTTAATCTAACCCTAGCTCAACCTTCTGTGGTTTCTATAGGAGTTTATTTCATTTCCTTTAACTAGGGTTAAATTTGGATGTTCATATCCTTCAAAAATGGTTCATAAAATAACTCTAGACTAAACTGGCAGGTTGGCCAAGGTAGGCTCTTCTACCTCCTTACTAACCCCCAGAGATCTATCCAATGTCTCACAGTTATTTTGCAGTCAACAAACCCATACTAAGTAGTTAAATAAATATATACTGTTAACTGATGAGGGGGACAATATAAGAACCTTTCCAGAGAAGCTTGTATTTTAAATAAGAACTCTCCAAAGTCAGGTAGGTTGTAGAATAAGAAAATAACTAACTATGCCTGAAGAGTCCTGGGAAACCTTCACAAACAAGATAATGAGCATGTAGCTTCTTCTTTTTTAAAATGTATTCATTACATTTTAAAAAATAACTTAATTTTTTGTTGAGGTGGGGGCCCAGGATGTCACAGAAATGAAGCCATGAGAGCACACAGCCTGACTAAAATATGGCAAAGCATCTTCTAAGCAGATGATATTGAAAGGAAGGTCAAAGTCAGATTGTGATTTATCCTATAAGAAAAAATATATATTTTTTTGAAATTAGGATTTTAACTAGTTAGGAAAGGAGAAGCAAAAATACCAATTAAGAGATTATAATAATCCAGTAGAAATGGAAAGAGACTAATTCAAGAGAAACTCAAGGAAACTTGGAAATACATATAAAATACAAGGGAGGAAGCATATTTTAAAATTTCAGTGTGATCTCATTTTTATTATGTGCTCACACCAAAATAATAATAGAAGTTCTCTCTGAGTGGGAGGCTAACAGGCACTAAGAAGAAAAAAAATATCTATCTGCATTTTCCAATTTTTCTTCAAGGCACACATTATCTCTATCAAATCAGAAATAAACAAATGTTTTTCTTTTTTAGAGTTTCTTAAGGGTGAAATCACCACCACATGGAAGTGAGGGGGAAGGAGAGCAAGTCCAGTGTAATGGAGGAATGTCTGTTCTCCTTGGGAATCACAGTGTTTTTGGAGCATCTTATTATTTTCTTATTACTAATAGATTATAAGGTAAATGTTTTTTTAAAATGTGAACAATGGGACACAAAATAAGATCAATTTGGCAGAAAAGATTAAAAGAGGAGATTCTCTGAAGTGAGACTAGTTAAAGAACACTATGACATACAGAATATTTAGAAGAAAAATCATCAGATCCCCATGACAGAAAGGATGAGGTATGAGAAGTAGAGTCAAAGGTGATGGTACTGATGTAGCCACTGTGGAAAACATTATGGAATCTCCTCAAAAAATTAAAAATAGACCTCCCATTTGACCCAGTAATCCCACTTATAGGAATATATGCCAAGGAATAAGAAATACCAATCAGAAAGGATATATGCACCCCTCTGTTCATAGCAGCACAATTTACAATAGCTAAGATTTGGAAACAGCCTAAGTTCCCATCAGTAGATGAGAAGATTAAAAAACTATGGTATATTTACACAATGGAATACTATGCTGCTGTAAAAAAGAAAGAACTCTTACCATTTGCAACAGCATGGATAGACCTGGAGAGCATTATGCTAAGAGAAATAAGCCAGTCAGAGAAAGACAAATATCACATGATCTCACAAGCATCTAACAGACTCTCAAATCTCAGAGGAAAGACAGAGGAGGATGAGTGGGGGGATAAGAGATCAACCAAAGGACTTGTACTCATGCTTATAAGCAAAACCAACAGACATAGAGAGTAGGGGGATGAGGGCATGTGCTGGGGGTGAAAGTGGCCAGAGAGAGGTCAATGGGAGAAAAATGAAACCAATGTAATACTTCAAACAATAAAGAATTTAATTTTTTTTAAAAAAGGTGATGGTACTTTTAATAATATAAAAGGGAAATACTGAAGTGATTAAAGATGGAAAACACAGCAATATTTTATTTTTTAATCATTAAACTCACTTATCTGTAATAATTAAAACAATAAAAAAAAATTTCAGGCCAGTAAAAAAAAAACACATCAATAAAAATAATCTTGATAAAAGGGCAAAGAAAGAGATAATAAACTTTATTCCTACAACCAGCTCACTGAAAATACTTCAAATTTCATATATCATTTTAGTATCTTTTTTAAAAACTTGTTTAATAATTTTACTAACCAATGTCACCCCAATAAATTATATAAATTTAAAAATATACAAATAAAACATATTTAGTCAAATATGAAACAGTAACCCTCAAACATATCCCCTATCAATGTGACTTGTTAATACCTTAGTGAAATAAAATTATTTGTCTTTCTAAATTTAATCTTGTTTTCATTATAATAGAATATCACAACTTAGGGTAGCTGCACTAATGTACTCTAGAATGTTAGATAAAATATAATAAAATAGCATTTCATAAACAAGAGAAAACTATTTTAAAACTGGCACTGAACAATAAAGATACTTATGTGACAATGATTTAAAGACAAAAATTTAGTAGTCATCATAAGCCATTTGGAAGACATTTGACCTGTAGTATGACAAAAGCTTTATAATCTTATTTTTCTAATTTCATGTAACCTTTAAAGTTGGACACTTAATATTATAATTTACTAAGACTTACCTCTTTACAAAATGTTCTAGGGACCATGATTTTCAGGATCCGTGAGAGCCTTGAAAAAAACACTTTGTCCACCACAGCTCGCTCTTTTTTACCTTCTTTCTATATTAAAAGAAAACAAAAACTCTTAATATAGCTATAACAAATCTATAACAAATAAGTCAATATAAACAACTATCAAGATATTAATTTGAGAGAATACAGAATTGTACTGCTCTTCATATTCAAACATGCTTTCAAGGAAATAAGATGTTACCAAAATAATAAGCTATGTTTGTTTTGTAATCTTGAACATGAATTTCTCTGATATCAATTGCAGGAAACTTTTAGATTCCTAAATTTATCATTTAGCATTTCTAATATGCAATTTGCCAATTCACTCTCTCTTCCTCATAAATTCAATGACAAAATTTCTTCACTCAAACAGTTCATAGAGTAGGGGAAACATAATAAATAATAAGTAAATTGTTACAGATAGATTAGGCAGGGTCATGAGAAAATGAAGAATGATTCAGACAAGATGATGAGAAAGGTCTCTTTGGGAAGGTGGCATTTAGGCTTGAGATATAAACAAAGTGAAGCTATGTGATCAGCTTGGAGGGAAGAGGTTAGTGAAGCACAGGAAATACCAAGCAGAAAAACCTAGTGGTGGGAATAAAATTGGAGCAAGATGATAGTATTGCTAGAGCAAAGGAAACAAAAATGAGAAAGCTGAAGGTAGGCAAAGACCTAACAAGGACAGAGGTTATTGACAATGTAGAGGGAAACCACTAAAGATATTTAAGAATAGTAATTAATCTTATTACACTCAGACATTTCTTTATTTTGACTGGTTTGCAATAATAAGGACAAAGTGGTATGAATTGAGTATGGTGGAGGCTATTTATTTTATTACCCTTTGGACTGTCTGGAAGAATAAGCTGGAGGAACTTCTTGGGGTAAGAAAGACAGTCCACAGGAACCCATCCCCTACCTAGCCCCTTCTCCCATCTCCCATAATTACAGCTCAATTATTTGTTAACGATTATACTATTGATAAATACCCAAGATATAAACAAACTTTAGTATAAATATGCTATAGTTAAATTAGCATCTATCTTGATACCCTATAGTGAATAGTTTTTGTACTAAATTATACTAGTAATAAGCTACCATTTATAAGTCAGACACTGTGCTAAGTGCTTTATAATCCTACTAGAGGCCCGGTGCATGAAAATTCATGCACTGGAGGGAGGGGTCCATCAGCCAGACCTGTCCCTCAAAGTCTGAGAGCCCTCAGGGGCAGGAGGCAACCCAGCCATCAGGAGAAAATAACACCCCATCACACCTCTGCTGCTGCCACTGCCAGCAGTGCAAGCCTCAGCCAGCCCTAGTTACCTGAACCTCAGTCAGCCCTGGATGACTGGACAGCTGCCATCCAAAGCTTTCCTGCCCTAGGACCAGCCCTGGGCAACTGAGTGTCTGAGAGGACTGGGGACTCTGGAAGTAGGCACACACCTGCCAACCCACCAGGGCTGAGGGAACTGGGCTTGCCATCTTTGAGGGTGTGGCAGTCAATTAGCATATGCCCTCCTTACTGGCTGTAGGTACTGCCATCTTTGAGGGTAGGGCAATCAATTAACATATTCCCTCCTTATTGGCTGTGGGCACTGCCATTTGTGACAGCATGAGGGTCAATTAGCATATTCTCTTTATTAGATAGGATTAGGCTCAGAATGTAGTACAAAATTATAGACCAAGAAAGGAAGTTTGTCTTTGTAGAATTAGATCAGGAAGGCTGATAAAAAGATTTAGATAAAAATCAGCCTATCCTGCAATTCTTGGAATAGAGTTCAGGTCTTTCAAACTTTACTGAAGACTGAAAAGTAGGGGAAACTGAGAAGCACTTGTGAAGGTCAACTCTTGCCCTCCCCATACCTCATCACCACATCACTGAAAGCCTATTTACAGCAGTTCCTTTGACCTGGCAAGAAAATTTACAAGGCCTACCAAGAGGCAAAATTCAATTTGAAGAAACAGAGCAACCATCAAACCAGTCATTCCAGAGATGTTGAAATGATCAAAGTTGGGGGTGCCCCAGGCCTGCAGAGGAGAGCAGTTGGGGGACCAGGCCTGCAGGGGAGGTCTGTTAGGGGTGACCAGGCCTGCAAGGAAGCAGTTAGGCATCAATCAGGCTGGCAGGGGAGTGGTTAGGGGGTGCTCAGGCTGGCAGGCAGAGCTGGAATTTAAAACAACGATGATTGCTATGCTAAGGGATCTAATGAATAGAGTAGACAACGTGCAAGAACAGGTGGGCACGTAAGCAGAGGTGGCAATCCTAAGGAAGAACCAAAGAGAATGCTAGAGATTAAAAGCACCATACAGAAAAAACAATGGGCTTATTAGTAGACGGGGCACAGCAGAGAAGCATACTGAGGTATTCAGGAGTTGCCACAAGGTCTGTTAGTTACTTTTAAATACTTCAGGTAAAATAGATGAAGCAAATATGGGAAAAAAATCTAGGTGATGGATGTCTGTTATATTTCTATTTTATGTTTATTTGATAAATTGGTATGTTCCAATAAATGTCTAATGAATTAAACAAACAAACAAACAAAAGACTGAAAACCTCTTCCTATTGAGTTACAGATCCAGTCTACTTCACTTACACATACATGCATTCATTGATTCAGTATTTACTTGGCCTAAGGCATTGTTCCAAATGATGCAGACACAGCAGTAAATAAGACAGACAAAAAAGTCCTACTCTATTTACTTAGTTAGCCTATTCTCCTCCAGGCAACCTCACAACTTTAACCTAAATCTTCCCTTTTACTTCACCAAACTGAAGAAAAGAAGAAAGAAAAGGCAATATATACCAACTTCCTTAAAAAAAAAAAAGTTAAATTTCTACTCTCAAATTTTTCATCCTGTCACTGCCTCCCTGTTTCACCTCATCTCATCAATAACCAGTTCTCCATTGCTAAATTGAAGTGAGATAAAGTAATTCCAAAGTGAAATGACCATCTTCTGACTTAAACAGAGCACTACCTATTTCTACATGGGTTCACAAATATTAAATAAATAAATAAGGCAAACAATGAGGTTTTTTTTAAAAAAAAAAAAGTTTTAAGATAGTAACACTGAAGCATTAAAACAAAACAAAAAAAAAAAAACAGCTACCTGGTATATAATTCCTCCTCTTTTTTTCTGTTCCTGTTGTCATTGCTCCTATTTCTTAAGCTGTCTGAAAGCCTGCCTTGATTTTCATTACATTTCAATCCATGAAGGGAACTATATACTTCTTAAAGTCCTCATAGGGTTTTCTGCAAAAAAAAAAAAAAAAAACCACCTGGTCTGGAGGGCTGGCTCAGAAGAGCTCAAGAAATAGAGCTCTACCATTCTTGAATCTTAATAAAATTAATACGTGAAACCAATCTAAATGATAATACCTGCAGAGATGGTATTTTGTAAACAGTAAGCATGTGTTTTATAATTGACTTTTCCCACCTCTAAATTTCCCAGTATTTTTTTAAAAATGCATAAACCACCTTGATGCTATAAATTTAACATGTAAATTACAGAAAAAGCACACCAGCCATTAGATAAAGACCAGTTAAGAAGTTGAAGAAATAATGTAATGAGAAAAAAAATACCTAATATTCAGGAGGCAACAAGGGAGTTGAGAAGTTCCTATTTATATGTCACTTGGAAAGAGAGATGAACT
>PVJN01030633.1:0-25479 GCA_004026805.1 Lasiurus borealis | reverse complement strand
CTTCCCGGGCTCGGCCAAGTTTTAATGAGCGGCTCCGGCGAAGACAGGGCTGCCACGGCGGGGGCCCCCGCTCATCCGCCGAGCGCTCCCCGGCAGCCGCGAGCCGCGCGGGCAAATCAGAGCTGTCAGCCCTCACCCCCGCTCGCGCGCCGAGTGTCAGCCTAATGTTTGCAAATGATCATCTCCGGCGCCCCCCCCCCCGTACCCCCCCCCTCCGCTCCCCGGCCCTTCATCCGAGATCAACCCCTGGTCTGGGGGATCAATCGCCGGCCTCGAGATGGACTTGCTGCACCTAATTTGAGGTTTCCTGCAGCTTTCACCCCGTCTCCCGCCCCGGGAGCCCCGGCTCTGACACCGTTTGGCGGTTAGTGGGAATGTCAGGCGGGTGAGGGACTTGCCCCGGTCCGGTCCTGCCGGCTGATCAGCCAGTAATTTGTCCAGGGCCTGCGGGGGAGGAGAAAGCGGGGTGGGGGGGTCTCACTGTCCCCCAGGCGGGCTGCCCAGAAACAGAGGAAGATCTGAGAGGGGCGTCGGGACAGATCGGCGGCTCTGGGTAGAGGACACCCCATCGGGGAAGCCAAATGTAGAAAATTACAGCTTGAGCCGAAACCGGGGTGGCTCAGTGGATAGAGCGTCGGCCTGCGGCCTGAAGGGTCCCAGGTTCGATTCTGGTCAGGGGCACGTACGTTGGTTGCAGGCACATCTCCAGTGGGAGGTGTGCAGGAGGTGGCTGATCGATGTCTCTCATCGATGTTTCTAGTTCTCTATCTCTCTCCCTTTCTCTCAGTGAAAAATCAATTAAATATATTTTTTAAAAAAGAAATGAAAAGAAAATTACAGCTTGACTCCACCGGCCGGGCCTAGGGACAGAGGACGCAGCAGGAAGCCTGAGCTGCGACGATTATCGTTATGGCAGCTGCAGGCCCCGCGACCTCAGAGTGCAGGGAGCGAGTACTGGGAAGGTCTGGGGTCCCACATGGGCGTGGCCAGGCCCCCTGGGTTCGGCCTCTAGCTGCAGCCGGCCTGCTGGCCTGTGCCCCTCAGTCTGTGCAGAAGTTAGCTGCACGTTCTCCTGGGTGGGAGCCAGGCCTCACGCCTGGAGTGCGCTGTGTGACCCTGGGCCAGCCATTTGACCTCTCTTTGCTCCAGGTCCCCTACCCCATCCCCGCCTCGTTTAATGAGGATAAATAATTAAGATCTTCTGTGTGAACCCCTCCCACCCCTCCCAAAGGAGCTGCACAGCACAGCTCTCTCCGAGACCACCGGGCTGCCTCCCCCCGCCCCTCTCTCAGCTCAGGCTCAGTCAGTGTAAGAGATGGGAGCCAGCCGGGGTGCTTTAAGAAGGGATGACATGGCCCGGCCGGCGGGGCTCAGTGGTTGAGCGTTGACCTGTGAACCAGGAGGTCACGGTTCAATTCCTGGTCAGGGCAGATGTCCAGGTTGGGGCTCGATCTCCAGTGTGGGGCGTGCAGGAGGCGGCTGATGAGTGATTCTCTCATCATGGATGTTTCTCTCTCTCTCTCTCTCCCTCTCCCTTCCTCTCTGAAATAAAAAATATATATATACAGTGGCACCTCGAGATATGAGTTTAATTCGTTCCATAACCTTGAGGCGTGGGAAACTATGAGACTCTCGAGTTGCGGTAAACTGGTGGGTCGTGTACAGCCAGCCTATCCTCGAGATCACTCCTATCTCAACTGTTGCTCTTATTTCAAAGCAAAAATCGCTCCCTCGACAGCTTGTATCTCCAAAATCTCGTACGTTAGGGCACTCGTATCTCGAGGTACCACTGTATTTTTAAAAAGGGGTGATGTGATCCCCAGGTCAACAAGGCCTTAGTATCCAAGTCACAGATCCAGGGCAGACCCTGGGGGGAGGGGGGCGTGTCACCAGTTTGTCAGGGTGCCTTCACGCCTCTTCCCAGTAAGAAGACCCTTTGCTGGGGCAGGACACAGCGGTCAGCAGGCTACGGGATGGGAGGGGAGGAGGAGGAGGAGGAGGAGGAGGAGGAGGAGGAGGAAGGGAGAGGGAAGGACGGGGAGGGGAGGGGAGAAGGAGTCACTGTGATGCCTGCCGTGGGGGCTGGGAAGAGAGCTCTCTGCGAAGGCCTCTGGGGTGGAGGTTGCCAGGTCACCGTCCAGGGTCCCCCAAAAAGCACGGCTGTGAATCAGGCGCTCAGAGCTCGGGGCGTGTAATGATTCGCAATAGAAGTGGCCGCCGCTGGGGTGAAAGGTCAGCACAGCAAAGAGCCCTGGGCCCGGCTGAGGGCAGGCGGCCGGGGAGGAGCCCTCTGAGCACCTCCCTGCAAACTGAGGGTCCGTGTCGGGGAGGGGGGGACGTCCCGATGTGTGGGTGCTGACAACGAGCACCCCGGGTCTCGGGTGCTAGCAGCACGGCCTTGGGTGGTTTGAGTGTCTGCAAAGGAAGGTCACAGGTCGGTCATACGGGGCTCCCCACTCTGAGCACGTGGGCGCTCCCCCAGACAATGCCTGTGCCCCCGCCCAGCAGTGTGGTGTGCCCTTCACGAGGTCCGGGGGACTCAGGGCGACGGCTGAGGCAGGCACCCCCAGGCCCCCGACGGGAGGGGCTCGGACACTGTCCCTGGGGGTCGTGCGTGCTGCCCGCTGCCTGGGCTCCTCCCCGTGGGACCCGCGCTGAGCGGCACGAGCTGCAAAGCCATTTCTACCGGTGTTTCCCAAAGTCTGCCTGAGGAACCCCTGCGTGTCCCCATCCTGGGTCCTGCCGTAACAAATGGCCACAAACCTGGTGGTTAACACCACAGAAGGCCAGGGGGGTACAGCCGGGTGGGCGGGGCCGCACCCCCTGGAGGGCCTTTCCCTGCTTCCTCCCTGCCCGCTCCTGGGGCCCGAGCCCCTGGCAGGCCCCCTTCTCTGCCCCCTCCTCACAGCACCCTCCCCGCCTCTGTATCTCACTTTCCTATCCTAAAATTGGGGACCCCTAGGGGCACGCCCCTGAGGCTTCCCCCACCTTGTGATCACTGACTGGCCCCCATTGGGGACAGCCCTTTCCCCAGGCAGTTCTGGCCCCCAGCTTCCGGAGGCCGGGATAGACGTGTCCTGGGAGGCAGGGGGGACCGTTCGCCCCTCCGCCTGGTCAGAACCGCGGCCTGTGCTTGTGGCGACGCTGCTGGGTCTGGGGCAAGTCAGGAAGGAGTGACCGGGGAGCAGAGAGCTTCCTCCACGGTTCGGTTTCCGTTTTCTCTTTTTCTGAAAAACTTCAAATATGCACGAAAGTAGGGCCAATAGGGCAGCATGCCCCTGGGGACACCCCTCACCTCAGCCTCAGCTGCCATCAGTGTTGGTGGGTGACCGTGCGGGGCTCCGCTCCTCGGGAGAGGGGTGTGCCCGGAGCCCAGACGGTCGGTCGGTCGGTGGGTGGCGGGGGGAGGTGGGTGGCCCCAGCGGAGGGCGGGCGGCAGGTATTGGGGGGACCTCATACGCTCCCCGCCCGCAGGCCCTCCACGCCGCTGTTCGACCTGCTGCAGCACCGGTACCAGCAGCTGTGGGTGCAGGAGCAGAAGGCCGCGCAGAAAGCCATCAAAATGGAGAAGAAGCATAAGGTGAGGGTGGCCTGCCCCCCCCACCCCCAGCTCAGCTCCGAGCCTGAGCCCTGGCACGCCCGTCCCTGGGGGTGGCTGGGAACCCCGCTGCTGGTGGCCTGGCACCAGGCTTTGGGGGAAGTCAGAGCCCCAGAGGGTCTTGGTGACGATCAGACAGAAGCCCCACCTGAGCCCCAAGACGGAGATTCTGGGGGGCCGGGCACTGGCCTGTGTGCCTGACGGAACCTGTCTCTCTCTCTCTCTCTCTCTCTCACACACACACACACACACACACACACACACACACACACTCACACACCTAACCTGGCAGCTCTCCACCAAACCTCCCCATGGCCTCAGCCATCCGGAAATGAGATTTTTAAATATATATTTTTATTGAGTTCAGAGAGGAAGGGAGAGGGAGAGAGAGAGAAACATCAATGATGAGAGAGAATCATTGATCAGCAGCCCTCCACCAGGGGTGGAGCCAGCACCCCCAGCATGTGCCCTGACCAGGAATCGAACGGTGACCTCCGGGTTCATAGGTTGACGCTCAAACACCATTCCACGCCGGCCGGGCGGGAAATTAGATTTACATTCATTTCTGCGCAGGCTCACCTGGCCTCACAGAACACTGCCCCTTGCGCGCCCGGACCCAGAACCGCATGCTGGCAGCATCCGTGGCCCCCACACACTGAGCATGGCCGGGCACTGGGGGGGCCGGTGTCCAACGTGGAGGAGGGCTGGGTGCAGGGGGAGGGTACCCTTCATCTGTGACACCCCTGCCCTGTGCCTCCTCCTGGCAGCTCGGCTTCTCTGAGCCGCCAGGATAGCAGCCAGGGTGGGGTCAGGGGAGGGGTCAGAAGAGGGGTCAGGGGAGGAGTCAGGTGAGCGGCCAGGGGAGGGGTCGGGGGAGGGACCAGGGGAGCAGCCAGGGGAAGGGTCGGGCGAGGGGCCAGGGGAGGGACCACAGGGGCGGCCAGGTGGGCGGCCAGGGGGGCGGCCAGGGGAGGGGGAGGGGCCAGGGGAGCGGCCAGGGGGGCAGCCAGTGAACGCCTCTGTCCCTCGGGCTGCAGGTGAGCCTCGGGACGCTGTACGAGACGCGGAGCAGCCAGCTGAGGAAGTACCGGCCGCCCGTGAAGCTGGACACCCTCTGGCACATGCCCCACTTCCAGAAGGTCAGGCGCTCCCTCCCCGCACCGGGCGGGCTCTGCCACCCTCCAGACAGCGGGCTCTGGGGCTCCCAGCCACCCAGGCCACGGCCACGGCATCACCCCCCCAGCAGCAGCTGTCAGCCCTGCGCGCACCGGCCCGCCCGCCTGGCGCAGGTCACGACCTCCACACTCCCGGAAGGGCCGCTGCTCTGCCCCTGGCACCGCCCGGGCACAGGACCCGCTGGTGAGGCAGCCTCAGGCCGAACCCGGCCATCTGCCGGCTGAAGCCTGGGTCTGTCCACGGGGCGGGGACTTGGGGTGCAGAGGCTCCCCATGGGGGGCATCCCCGGGGCTGGCTCCAGGGCGTGACAGCCCTCCAGCAGCCGCCAGCTCCAACCTCAGAAACGAGCAGGTGCCCTCGGCCACCCGGCCCTGCCTGGGAGCCAGACCGGCGTGCCCATAGCGGGCCACTGTGCCAGGAGGGAAACGGGGCGGCCCGGGGACAGCAGCTCAGGCAGGGGGTGCAGCCCAGCTCTGCTCGGGAGGACAGCGGCTCGGAGCGGCGTTCGCGGCAGCGGCTAAACGGCGACGAGGCAGCGCAGGCCCCGGCTGCTGAGCCTAATGCGACGGGACAGGCTGCCGAGCTCGCACCGCCCGCCGCCCCCGGCCGCGCCTCCGTGCTGCCCGCTGGCCCCTGTCAGCACGTGTCACTGGCCATTTGCCCGCCGCCTGTCCGCCGCCGCCCGCCCCCGCGCCCGGAACACGACTGGCTGTCGCAGGCCGGGAGCGGCCGACTCGCAGCTGCGCGCAGGTCTACCCGCCGGCGCCCTCGGCCCCCGCTCTGCCCTCTCGCCCGGTGCCCGGGCCTCCCCGCCCTCTTGCTCAGCGCCGCCCATCCACAGCCCCCTCCTGCCCCCGCCCGTGGCCGTCCCTCCTTTGCCCTTTGCCCTCTGACTTCCCACCTCTGGGAGTCCAGGCACTAAGCACGCTGCACGGGGAGGGTCAAGCTCCTGGCTCCTGGGCACCAGATGCCCGCACGGCTCTCGGCCCTACAGCAGCGACTGCCCCCTCAGCCCCTCCGTCTCTGATGTAGGATCTGCCTGTGTCCCAGGCAATGGACAAGGAGGGCTCAGGGGCCTCCCTGCGGTGCAGGGAAAGTGCCTCCCTCACACTTCCCCACCACTGGGGGTCACAGCGACTGTCCTGGGGCAGGGCCCTGCCTCATTCACCGCCTCCCTGGCCCGCCTGGCCCACCCGCCCGAGGCACCACCAGCTTCTGTCCTCAGAGGAGGAGGGGGAAGAGGGGTGCTGAGCCCGGCTCTCTCCCGGGGCCAGGCTGTCAGGACACGCCGCTGGGAGCCACCGGAGCCAGCTCTATGCTCGCCCGACCCTGGCGCCGGCACCGTGCTCCGCCCCCTGCGTGTGTGTGTGTGTGTGTGTGTGTGTGTGTGTCACACGCGTGTCCGGACCCCTGAGCCGAGCGCCAGGCCCGTGACTGCGGGGCCCAGGCCGAGGCGCCCGTCCCGCAGCAGAAACGGTGAGGGCGAGGGTAGCAATGCCAGCCCCCCAGGAGGGTGCGTTGTCCGAGGCCCACGCGACTGGAAGCCACCTGGTCCGCCCAGCGCAGACCCTGGGCCCGGAGTGCGGTCACCGCCCACGGGACACCCGGTCCCCCGAGGGAAATAGCACCGCGAGAGGGCCTCCGAGCGCTCGCCCTGCCCGAGTGCCGGCCGCACGTAACCTCCTAGACGTGAGGCCGCTGCTCCACCCACGACGAGGAGGCTGAGCTCAGAGAGGCCGAGGGCCTGGCCGCGTGAAAGGCACCCGGGTTCAGTCCTGAGCCTCTTCTCCTCCCCACTGGGCTGTGCTGCCTCCTGGGGATCCCTTCCTTCTCCACCTGGCCCCACCCCAGCAGACCCCCTTCCCGGCACTGACCCACGCGGCAGCCAAGGACGTACCGGCACCGGACTGTCCAACGCCATTGCCCTAGGACGATGCGAGGCCATCGGGACCAGGCCCGTCATGCCCGTCCCATCCCCAAGACCAGCACAACCTGGTACCGAGCGGGTGGCCAGTGGCTGTGCGTGGCAGGAAGGAGTGGGGAGGAGGCAGGAAGAGCGACATGTAGCCCCGAGTGACGGAGATCTCTCCCAGGCCTGATGGCACCCAGCCCCCGAAGCAAACGTGCCAGTGCCGGCACCCAGCGGCTGGCACCCGGTCTGCACCCAGGAGGCCGGGGAGAGCCGGGCGGCCCGTCCACCGCGGCTCCAGCGAGTGCCCAGCCCCACAAGGCCCTTTCCTGCCTGGGGCCCGGCCTGTGGCCGCTGACCCCCGCCCCGGCCGCCAGGAAAGGAGGAGGCACTTCCAGAGAGCAGACCTGTCACGGTGATGGATAACCCCACGGCCCCGCCCGCTCACGAACAGATGTCGCGGCTGAACTCTGTCAGAAATAATTAAACGCCTTTCACTGGGACACGCGGCGGGCAGGCCCGGCCCTCCCCGCGCTGGGTCACCACCTCGAGGGCGGGATCCGCCCCGGGGCCGCCCCGCCGAGGCATGCAGGGGCCCGTGCCAGAGGGGACCCCTCAGGCTGCAGGGTCCCCTTGGACAGGCCCCCAGGGGCTCTGTCCCCAGCAGTGGCCTCGAAGAGCCGGTGCCCACAGAGAGGGTCAACCGACAGCTGGCCAGTGGCCTCTCTTCGGGGACATGAATGCCAAGACCTGAGCCGCCGCCAGCCTCTCTGGACCTGTTTCCCCCTCCGACAGCGAGGGCAGGGCTAGTCCCTGAGGTCTCTGCCCCCCGAGGGTGCCAGCCCCAGGCCCTGGCCAAGGAGCATGTGGGAGGGGCACGGGGCTCTCGGGGTGGCAGCCCTCGAGCCAGCGTGCATGTCGGGAAACAGCTCCATTTGGGGGACAAAAGGCGAACTCAGCAGCCTCCACCTCCGAGTGAAGGGGGGCAGGGTGGGGCATCACCCTCGTGCTGGTGGCCTCGGACCCACCTGCCTGCCAAGCAGATGTACTGGGTCTTCCCAGCAGGAGAGTGGCCTGTCTGTGTGCGGCGTGCACGTGTGCGTGTGCCTCCGGGGTCAGGCAGCCCCGTCACACCAGCCTGTGTCAGCCTTCCGGGTACCTCTGCCCACATCGATGTTTCTCCCTCGGCCTCTCCCCCTCCCTCCCACTCTGTCCAGAAATCAATGGAGCAACATCGGGGTGAGAATTAGCAAAATCCAGGCATCCCGAGGGCCCCACCTCTGCCGCCTCCCCCACCACAGGGCCCTCCCCGCCACGGCACCGTCATTCCGTCCCTGATGCGGGACAAATCGCTGCGACTCGCAGGGGCTGTGGCTCAGCCCTGCCGCCGCTCAGGGAGGAGGCCAGGCCGTGAGGCTGATGGGCTGGGTTACAGCTCCCGCATCCGGAGGCGGGATCGGACGCCTCTCTGGGGAAGACTGACCGCGGGTCCCCCCAGAACGGAGATGAGGGGGAGCAGCGGTCAGCCACGCAGTGACACCCCGAGACGGGCTGATGCGTGAAGGCTGCCGGGCCTCAGGGGAGGGATTTCTCCCCGAAGCTCTCACAAACCTGCGCTGGCTGCAAAGTTAACTCTGCCAACCCCGGGGTGGCCCAGGTCCTCTGCCCGCCGCCTCTGCCCCGCTGTGCCGCTGTGTCCAGCCCAGGCACGCCCTGCAGACCCAGGAAGGGCACTGCCGGAGGTGCTGCCGCTCTGAGTGCCCTTCTCCACCCCCCGAGTGCCCGCCCCGGGATGCACGTTAAGGTCCTGCCGCGGCCCGGTTCCGGAACAAGGACGTCCCTGTGCCGTGGAGGGCGCGGGCGCAGGAGGCTGTGAGTCAGAGGCCCGATGCGGCTGGCGCTGCTCCCCGCACAGAGCTCCCCCCCACCCCCGTCACCGTTCACATCCGGCGCAGAAGGGAGGCAGGCAGGGGCCTAATTGGCCTCACAGCATCCGGCCCCCCTCGGAGGCAGGGAATTTTCGGCACCTGCTCGAAAGGTGACATTCCCGCTCGGAATGGCAGGCCAGCGGCAGCCAGAGCGGAAGCTTTGGGGTGAGGACACATGGATGGCAGCATTCCTGGGCCCTGTGGGAGCTGGGGGAGGGGAGCGGGGCACCGGGGCAGGGGGAGGGCCCGGCGTGCAGGAGGCAGCCCCTCTGTGATTCTCATCATTGATGCTTTCTCTCTCTCTCCCGCTCCCTTCCTCTGTGAAAGCAATAACAATATATATTTTTTTAATAAAAATAAATAAATCAGAGCGGTGGCGCGAAAACACCCTTCCGTTCCCCTCAGAGACGCAGCCTCTGGCCCCACACAGCAGCCGCGGGGAGACGGCAGGACGGGGCCATGTTTTCCGGTCTCTGCCCCTCCCCTCCTCGGAGGTCTCGGGGCGCGCTGCCTCCGAGCGGCACAAACATCCCCAAAAGTGGGGACTCTGGCCAAAGGCGGCGGCGGGCGGCACGGAGGGAGAGCATCCAAGAAGCTATTCTGAGCCCGTTCCCAGCGGCAGCTGCAGCCCCAGCACCGCAGCACACAGCCCGCACCTCAGCCAGGCGCTGATGAACGATCTTGCGATGTCTGTCCTCGCATCAACCCTGGCCGTGGAGGGCAGTCACCATCCGAGGAGGAGAGGCAAAAGCTCGGACGTTCAAGTCCGGGCCCCTGGTCCCGGTGAGGCAGAGGCAGAGTGGGTAGGGCCCAGCAGGAGTGAGGCCTGCACCTGTGGTCAGGGGCCCAGGAGGGCGAGTGGACGGCGGTCAGGAGCTCAGGTTTTATGGGTGCCCGGAGGGCCGGGCCGGGCTGGCCTGGCTGATTTAAGCCTCGCCATAAACAGAGCTCCACTGCCTGAGCGCCCGCAGACCCTGGCAACACCCCTGAGCGCCTCTGAGAGCGCAGTTTGGCCCTGAGGCTAAAGAGGAGAGAAAGCCATCGATCGGGGTCCAGGCGGCGGTCACAAGGAGCATGTGGCTGGCACGGGGCGGAGAAGGAGGGCTGAGCCTGTGGGTGCAAAGCCACGCTGGGCCCGGTTCCCCGCCTGCCTCCCCGTCTGCCTCTAAACGTGGGGACGCAGGAGAGAGGGCCAGACCAGAGCAATCGTCTCTGGGTGGGACGAGCTTTGGCATCGGCCCTGCAGGTGGTTCTCAAGCTTGGCTGTGCCTGCAGGTCCCCGAGGGGAGGGCTGAGCTGGCCCAGTGGGTGAGGCCAGCACCGAGCGTGCGTCCTCAGCTCCCTGAGCCCCATCAGCGGCGCCTGCACGGCTCTCATTAAAGCGTTTCCTGTGGCCGGTGGCTACGCTCTCACGCGTCCATAGGAAGCTCGTCGGGGCTGCGAGAAGAAGCGAGGAGCATGAACGCCAGTCTTATCTGCTCCAGCTGCTCCAGCAACACCCACCTCCAAAGATCCATCTGGGGGTGTGACTTTTAGGAGAACACAATCACCTGTTCCCACTTCTAAATGAGAGCCATCTGTCCACCCATATATCTGTTCGTCCATCTACCCATCCATCAGTCCATCCATTCACTTATCCACCCATCCATCTGTCCATCCATTCGTCCACCCATCCATCCATCCATCCATCCATCCATCCATCCATCCATCCATCTATTCATCCACCCATCCATCCACTCATCCATCTATCTATTCATCCATTCATCTATCCATTTATCCACCCAACCATCCATCTATCTATTCATCCAACCCTTTATCCATCAGTCATTCATCCTTCAGGCCATCCATCCGTTTGTCCACCCAGACAAGACTTGTTGCGTGCCTACAGGTTGTCCCTAACAGCGGTCACCCCAAGACCTCCGAGAGTCTCCTGTCTGTCCACGTTCCCCCAGAGCAGGCCCAGAGCCTGGCACCAAGAGCCTCGCTCTCCAGTTGAGGACACTTCCCTCTCATAGTCTTATCTGTAACTTAACAGCCTCTTCTTACAACACCCGCCCCCCCAAACTCCTTCCTGTTCATGACTCCAATGAGAGAAAAGGGGGAAGACAAAACCACCCCTCGCCGCGTGCATCCCTCCCCAACGGGCCGCGGAGCCCAATATCCGAGCGTCTCCATCCCCGGCTTCCCGGCAGGAACGGGGGCTGCTCGGCAGCCCGACGCACACGCAGCACGGCTCTGCCCGGCACGGCGCACACGGCGCAGGGAGGGCTTCGTCTGGAACCAAACACAGAATCAAAGGCTCTCGACCGAGGCGCCGCGCGCCCGGATCACCGCCCGGCGCTGCCTGAGAGAGCGCCGTCGGGGAAACTTCCAGAGAAAGCAATTAAAGCCTCCCCGTTGCCTACGTTCGGCAGCAGAACTCGGAGCTCTGGAATCGCGCGCTCCCGGGGACCTGGTGCCCCCTCCCAGGCTGGTCCTTCATCAAAACCGGCAGAGGCTCCTGCGGGGCCCGGCTGGCGTGTCCCCCGAGCCCCCGAGCTCCTGAGGTGCCGTCTCCTCGAAGACGCGGCAGGCGGCGGACTACGAGATGGCGGCTTGCGGGACGGGGCGAGATTAACATACAAATGCAGAGGCCTCTCTGAGAGCTGGCAGGCGCCGATGAATATTCATCGCGTACCCACGGCGCTCATGATACCAACATGCAAAACATACAGCCCTGGCACCGGGGAGCCCGCACACAGATTCGTGCTCGGCGCCTGCAGCCCCGCCCCGGAGGCGGCGGCTGAGGTTAATGCTCATAGCAAGTGGCCTCTTCTTGTGTCCTCGGCACCTGGCTCTCCCAGGGGGAGCACCGGGGAGACCTCGCCCCCCATCTCGGCGGTCTGTCCACTCACAGAGCCTCCTCCCACAGACTCCCAAAAGCCCACCTCAGCTCTCACTCTGCACAAAATAGCAAGTCCCTCGCTAGCCCTAGCCGGTGTGGCTCAGTGGCTAGAGTGTCGGCCTGCAGACTGAAGGGTCCCAGGTTCGATTCCGGTCAAGGGCACATGCCAGGGTGGCGGGCTGGATCCTCAGGAAGGGGGTGTGCAGGAGGCAGCCGCTCCATGATTCTCTCTCATCATGGATGTTTCTGTCTCTCTCTCTCCCTTCCTCTCTGAAACCAATAAAAAGACCCTAAAAGTCCTGCTCTCTAACTGGGGACCGGTCTACCATGCACCTTCCGACCTCCTCGTGTCCTGCTCCCCCTGAGTGGGGCAGGCAGGGTAGCACCGCCCGACCATCCCATCGCTCTCTTGCACCCAGGCCTCCCGGCCACCACCCAGGACGGTGTGGTTCTCAACCTTCCTAAGGCTGCAACCCTTGCATACAGTTCCTCCTCATGGGGTGGTGACCCCTAACCATGACATTTTGCTACTGTGATGCATCGTGATGTCAATATCTGCATTTTCCGACGGTCTTAGGCGACCCCTGTGAAAGGGTCGTTCGACCCCCCCAAAGGGGTCGCGACCCACAGGTTGAGAACGGCTGGCCCAGGAGGACAGCGCCAAGCATCCCGTGGGCCTCCCTCCAGGCTCCGGGAGGAAAAGGGGCCCCTCGCTGGCCTCGGCCTGTCTCGCCGCCACATGTGTTGACAACCCGCTGAAAACTGCCCTCCTAGCCGTGCGAAGCCGCCTCCATCTCCGCAGACAGGGCTGAAAGGCATGGGTGCTGGGAGACACAGGCACCCACTCGCCCCCGGCCCCAGCACCCGGGGGGAGGGCAGGCAGGAGGCGGCGGCCCAGCGGGGCGCACGGGCTGACGGCCCCTCACCTGGCCTCGCGGTGCACCGCCTCCAATTAAATCAAAAACGGTTTGTTTTTAATGGTCTTTTACGCTGACAAGTGGGCGATCATTCCGGGCCCACGAGCTGTCAGGGAACTGAGGCACATCCTCCGCTGATAATGCCCAATGCTTCCAATTAGGAGCCGCGGCCGCTCCTGGCGCGCTAACGATTCCCCAGCCGCCCCCGGGCCCCTTTGGCGCCGGCCGCCGCCGCCCGCCTCCGCCGCAAATTACTGACACCAAACGCGCGGCCCGCCCGCCCGCCACGCCAGGCCCGGGCCCTGTTGGGCTTAATGAGCCGATGGAAGTTTCGTGGCTCCGGCGCTAAATTCTTTTCTTGTTTGACAGCTGCTCGGCTAAGGCGCGTGTTGACCTTATAAAAGATTTAGTGTTTCTCATTATTTTCTGTCGAGCTTCACAGTGACGGCTCGGCGGGTATCATTTGCATCGGCTGGGTGGGGGGGGGTGCGTGCCTGTGCGCGCGCACGGGTGTGCACGTGTGTGTGTGTGTGTGAGCGTGTGCATGTGTGTGTGCGTTGGACGGGCCTCTGAGGTGGAGATGGGGAAGGAGGAAGGGGCGTCTTCTCCCGTCTTGTCTGGCCCCGGCAAACAGCTTCCAGAGCGACACTCCTCTCGGAGGAGGGGTTTCGGAGAGCAAAGCCCAGATGGTGCCCGGCGCTGGGCCTCCAGGCCTCCGGGGGGCGTTGGGGTCCAGCGCGCAGGACAACAGCACGGACACGCATGACCGAAGCCGACCGGAGCCAGGCTTGAGGCGCAGGACCGTCCAGGAGGGGCCTCTCCGCTCCCGGCCCGCGTGGAGCCTCGGCCAGCAAGCCTCCTCCTCAGCCCTGACCCCCCGTCCTCCCTCCACCCTGGCCCCACAGAAGGATTCACGGTGGTACAGGCGGAGCCACGTGTTTAAAGGTGCACCTGTTCCTGCCCCGGAGAGGCCAGGAGCACTGCGATCTCCTCTGGCCTCGCACCCATGCCAAGCGCCCGCTCTCCGAATAGCAAGGCTCCAGGGAGGCCCTTGGCTCCTGGGCCGGCCTTCTGCTCTCCGCTCCGATTCCTCGGACCCTGTCTCCACGTTCTGCCCGCCTCCCCCCTGCCCTCCCAGCTGAGGTGGCCTGAGGCGGCCCGAAGAGGGAGGGGCACGAAGGGCGGATGAGCACGTAGACTCTGTGCTGGGGCTCTCCGCCTGCACCCTGGCCCCTCAGAGACTCTATTTTGATCTTTTAGAGCAAAAACACGGCACCTCCTGCCCCCTCCGCCTGCACCCCTCCCCCTGTGCCCATGGCAGACCCTGCTCATCAGCCCTCACACGCTGCTTCCTCACCAGCCTAAGCTCAGCCTGAGAGCCCTCTGAACGGGACGGCAGCAACCAGCACTCTGGCCCAGCTGACAGGGGCAGCAAGGCCACACTCAGCCTGGGAGGGGCCATTTACATAAACCGCCAAGTACCCCAAAGTTCCTTGCCCTGTTATGCTACATTAGGGTGCTTTTTCTATGGAAGTAAAATAAAATATAACCCACTACAGGAAAATAGATAAATCAAACGTCATCAAAATGAAAAACTTGGGCGCTTCAAATGAGACCGTCAAGATAGTGAAGAGACGCCCCGGCCGGTGGCTCAGCTGGTTGGAGTGTCATCCTGCTCACTAAGGGGTTATGGGTTCGATTCCCAGTCAGGGCACATGCTGGGCGGCAGGTTGGATCCCCGGCTGGGGCACACGCAGGATGTTCCTCTCCCGCATGAAAGTTTCTCTCTCCCTCCCGCGCTCTCTACAAATCAGTGGGAGCATATCCTCGGGTGAGAGTATAAGTAAATAAAGGATGAAGAAAAGAGAGGGAAAAGAAAACCCACAGAGGAGGAGAAAGTAATTCTAAGTCATATATCTCATAAGGAACTGTGGATGCCAATGTTACTTACAACTCAGTACAGTGGTACCTCGAGATACGAGTGCCCTAACATACGAGATTTTGAGATACGGGCCGTCGAGCGAGCGATTTTTGCTTTGAAATATGAGCAACAGTTGAGATAGGAGTCATTGCGAGGATCGGCCGGCTGCACACGACCCACCAGTTTACTGCGACTCGAGCATCTCATAGTTTCCCACGCCTCAAGGTTATAGAACGAATTAAACTCGTATCTCTTGGGTTGTTTACACATCAATCCAGTGGTACCTAGAGATACCTAGAGATACCACTGGATTGATGTGTAAACAACCCAATTTCGAAAGGGGCAAAGGGTCTGAATAGACATGCTTCCAGAAACGACGCACAGATCACCAGGAAGCACACAAAACGTCCTCAGCATCTTTAGCCTTGAGGGAAATGTGAGGAAGAGCCACCGTGAAGGACCACTTCACGCCCACGAGGCGGCTACGGCAACAGTAACAATAATAAAAAGACAGAAAACACCAAGCATTGGCCAGGATGTGGGAAACCTGGAACCCTCGCAGGCTGCTGGCGGGAATACCGCCGCAGTTTCCCCAAAGGCCCAACCCAGAGTTCCCACGGGACCCAGCAATTCCGCTCCTCGGTGTGTGCCCAAGAGAAATGAAAACCTACGTCCACACGTGAATGCCTCGAGCAGCATCATTCCTAAGAGCCAAAAAAGCGGCAACACCCCAGATTTCTTCCATCTTTAAATGGGTACGTTTCATACATTGCATCTCAGCTAGAGGCCTGGTGCATAAAATCCATGCACAGAGAGGTCCCTGGCTGGCTGGTGATCAGGCCCTTCCTTCCCTGGCTGCCAGGTGCCACCCCCTTGTTGTCAGCGATCAAGCTCTCAGTCCCCTGATTGAACTCTGAGGAGACGCTTTGCATATTAGCCTTTTATATAGAGAGATATAGCTGTCTATTTTATTTTATTTTTAAAGATTCAGGCCACTTGAAAAAAAAATAGCCCACGTGCATCAGGTCTGTGCTCAGCACCTACGTTCAGTCTTCGGCATCTGGGAGAAGAGGATGGAGGCCAAAGTGGCCTTGGGGGATGAGGAAGGGGCAGCGTCCACGGTTTCCCCCAGGACGTGCTGTGACTCTCACTCGCCTGAAACCTGTTCAGAGGCCAGAGAGGCAGAGGCGGGTCTTCGGGGAGCTGGACAAACACCCCCGGGGTCACCCCGCTCCTCGCCCACCAGCAGCTGGCGAACAGAGTCACGGTTTGACGTGGATCTCCGCTGTGGCCGGCCAGCCTCCCGGGTCCTTGGAAACGACCGAGAGAGAGAGATCGGCGTGGCTTCTGCAAACAGCAGCTCGGCTCTCCGTTTCAAAGACACGGGGCCTCCTCTGCTTCTGCCCCGGCGAGTCTCAGGAGCCCCGCGGTGCGGGGAGCACCGGCCTGGACAAACGGGGCCTCCTTGGGCCAGCGTCTCCACCACCCCGAGCCTCAGCCTCCCCTCCCGTGGGGTGAGCGCGCCCCGTGCCTTCAGGAGCCATTGCCTATCGCTCTGCCCGCTCAGCGAGATGGATGTCCCGGCAACACCTCCCTCCCCCCCGGCAGCGCTGAGAGGAGCAGGAGGCTCGTTCTCCATGCCGCCGAGCCTGGCGGTGCTCCGAGGCTCAGCGGGTGCCGGCCTGTGTGTCCTTGCTCGCTCTATTTCTGGATCGCACAGAAGAGAGAGCGGGGAGCAGAAAAAAAAAAAAAACGATTTCGGAGACCAGCTGTCCCGGGAGAGCCTGGCGCCCTCGCTAATTAGCTCGCCTCCCGGACCTGTCCCTCCCCTCCCCCCCAACCTCGGAGCCTGGGACGCAGCCCTCACCGGCGACGCCCCATCCGCTCGGAACCCGCGTTCTGCGGGGCCTCTGACCCCCGGCGGCCCCGGCTTGACAGGAATTGCTGACCTGGGACTGATACATAATCTCCAAGTGCCCTCATTAGAGGAGACAGCCCCTCAATCTTTTCAAGAAAACCTCGCTCCCCGTCACCTGAGCACTTGTCACTTAGAAAAAAACAACCCTAAACTGAAATCTCTATAGCTGTCATGTGTGTGTGTGTGTGTGTGTGTGTGTGTGTGTGTGTGTGTTTGGCAGGTTATTTTTTTATTTTATTTTTTTAAGTCTGGCTATTTTTTCTCAAATCCTGCCTTTTGATTTCTCAGCCCCCAGGCCTGGCTGAGGCTTGGTGTCCTCTGGGGGGACCATCCTGGGGCGGGGAGGGGGGCTGAGGTCGGCTGGTCCTGCTGCTCCTTGGTGGATGGGCGGAGGGACATCCTTCCTGGCTGGTGCACGCACACACCGCCCACCCTCTGCGCGTGGGGCTGGCTTTACCGAGCAGGGCCCCCCCCACAAAGGAAGCCGCTCCCCACCGCACAGAGCCCGGGGCTGGGCTGCCTCCGTGTCCCCGCGTGGCTCAGGCCTCCTGCCGAGGGGAGGAGGAGTCAGGGCCGAGGAGGGGGAAGGCGCAGCATGTGGGCCACCTGCCCCTCCCAGCCCAAGGCCACGGCCGCCGGGCAGAGGAAGATGACCAGCGTCCCACCTCCAGGTCTTGGACGCTTTCTTTTTTTTAATTTATTTCCTGGTTTGTCCTCACCTGAGGGGGTTTTCCCCATTGACTGCAGAGAGAAACATGGACGTGAGAGACACATGGATTGGTTGCCTCCCACACACGCCCCGGCCAGGGCCAGGGATCCAGCC
This sequence comes from Lasiurus borealis, assembly GCA_004026805.1. Taxonomy (NCBI): domain Eukaryota; kingdom Metazoa; phylum Chordata; class Mammalia; order Chiroptera; family Vespertilionidae; genus Lasiurus; species Lasiurus borealis. Next base: position 8,405 of record PVJN01030633.1, on the reverse strand, counting down.
TGCAACTGAGGTAGGCGCCCTGGCCCGACTCTCTTCCCACTGAGCCACCCCGGCCAGGCCTGTAATTGTGCTTTATCACCGTTTTCCTGGCTCTGCCAGACGGGCCTCCCCGAGTCCTCCCAGCCCCCCGATGCCCAGCACGAGTTGCCGCAGGGTGATACTCGGGGGTATGTGTGGAGTGAAGTACAGTGGTACCTCGAGATACGAGTTTAATTCGTTCCGTAACCTTGAGGCGTGGGAAACTATGAGACCCTCGAGTCGCGGTAAACTGGTGGGTCGTGTGCAGCCGGCCGATCCGCGCGATGACTCCTATCTCAAATGTTGCTCGTATTTCAAAGCAAAAATCGCTTGCTCAACGGCTCGTATCTCAAAAATCTCATATGTTAGGGCACTTGTATCTTGAGGTACAGCTGTAATCCATGCATAAATGAAAGGATCCATCTGACCCACACTGGGGGCACTCTCTCTGTCCCGCCGCCGGTCTCATGGCACACAGGGATTTCCTGGTGAAACTGGACGGGGCTTCCCAAACAGGCACAAACTCCAGAAACTCAACCAGTACTGACAAGGCGTCTGAGTTACACCGATCGCTTTGGCACCAGAGACTTTGAATTAGAAATCAATTGAAAAATGTAACGCATGAGCTTGCCTGGGGACTTTAAAGCCTCCCTGCGAATAAGTGAAAAGCCAGAGAAGAAACCCAAACAGAAGTTCGGGAGGCATGACACGAGAAGAGACCCGAGCAGAAATAACTATGCTCAATGCTTGTGAGATGAGATCAAAGAAAACGCAGAGGGCAACCGAGTAGCCAACACCCTCTATCTATCTATATAAAAGGCTAATATGCTGTGTCCATCGACTGACAGCTATGATGCTCACCGACCACCAGGGGGCTAGACGCTCCACGCAGGAGCTGCGGCCGAGCTGCGGTGACTTGGCAGTGGCAGTTCTCGGGTGACGCAACCCAAAACCAGAGAGGAGGGAGCCCGATTCCTCGCGGGGCCACGCAATTCCATGTTGGGCTGTGGGTTATGCTGTTGCTGGGGCAATGTCAGCCCTGAGCCTGGTTTACTGCACATGTGTGACTCTTGTACCCCTCAGGGGATGTCAGAGAGCCGGTTTCAGCCCGATCCCCGTAGGCCAGGCCAAGGGACTCCCACCTGCCAAGGGACTCTGCTGACTGCACAGACGCCCTTCGAGCCACGGCGCCACCCCAGGTGCGGCTGGCCAGGGAGGGGCCATGGAAGGCCGGCTCCAGGGTGTGTCCGGCCCATCTCACCCAGTCCTGCCCGGCCGGCCACCTTCTAATTAATTTCCTTTCGACGTGCACGAATCTGTGCACCGGGTCAACGGTGTGACATAAATGTCAAGGTTTGAAAAAAGAGGATTGGAGGGGGATTCCCGGAGCAGACGCCTCGAGCTGCTGGAAGAGGAGGAACAGAGAAATCCCAAAGAAGGAACTAACGAAGTCAGGAGCAAAACTGGCGAAACGACGAGGGCGTCTGAGAATCGAGAGAATCAACCCACTGAAACGCCGCTCACTGGGAGTGGACCACAAAAGTGCGCTACTTCTGAATGGCTGGGAAACTGAACCCAAGAACCTAGGTCCTGGGTGAAGTGGGGACCACAGCGGGCAGGGAGCAGCCAAAGGAAGGGCGAGGGATGCACTGACTGCCAGGTTCAGCTCTGTCCGGGACTCCCTGGAACCCTGGAGAATCGCTTTTAACCTTCGGGCCTCCAATTTCTCACCTGCAGAATGGGAGAGTGGGATCCAAAGTCTCTCCCAGTCCTGGCTGCCTGGGAATCTTTATTCCAATGGGGGGAGAGGAAGGGAGGGGATTATGATTCCTCAGGGCAGCGTTGACTACCAGCCTCTCGTCAGATCTGACGTGCTCGCCTCCCGCCTCCTCTGCTTGTCCCCTGGGCACCCGGGTTTGCTGGCATTTCCGTGGAGAGCGGTGACAGCGTTCGGACAGGTTCGAGACTCAGACCGGGTTTTGGAAAAGCCACCTCCAAGGCCCAGCTTGGAGGGCAAAGCCCTCCCAGCATAATTACAGCCAAAAGGCTACGGTTGTAAGCTTGACCTTACAGTCCGACCCGCAGTCCCAGGGAGCGAAGAGATGTGGGCTGCGGTGGGTGCAGCAAGTGCTGCCAGAACGAGGCTCGATAGGACCAGAGAATGGCAACAACTGGAAAGAAGCAGGTTGGACGCTCACGGGGACAGTGTCGGCATCGTGCCCTTGCTTTGCTTTGTGTGCTCTGTCTATAAAAGAAAGCTCCGCCTACAGGCGGGGTCACTGTGTCTTCGTCCAGGCACAGTGATCCACCTGGCCCCAGCTGTATTCTCTCGTCTGTCTTCCTTAATCCTTCACTGCCCCGCCTCAGGTTCACACTTCCTCTCGTTCTTCCTGCGCCAGGGCTTGGGCTGGCCCCTATGAACGTCCCCCTCCTCGTCCCGTCGCCTCTAGAAAGACCCCGCGGCCCCCATGTGGAGTTACAGTTCCCCAGACCACAGCCTTATTGTGGTGAAGCACATAATTATAGTAGAGAGTGTAGACAAGTGCCCAGCCTGACTTACTCACCAGTCACACCCGCAGTGGTGGCGGTGCCTGGTCTTATATGGGCGATGCTGCCCATTCAAATAGGCCCAGCGCCTTGGCCCACCTCGGTATCGCCGCCCCCCACCCACCAGCCGGGCCCTCGGACCACTGGCTGCCCTGGCGCCACCCCTGATATACCTGCCCTGACCTCGGCGACTCAGCTCCGTCCAGCCAGGCTGTGTCTCCTGACAGAGCAGTGACAGTTCCCCAGCTCCCGGGGCGGGCCGCCCGCAGATGGCTTCATTTAGAAGCATCTCGGAGGGAATCCGGTGCTCCACGGCCCCCCTGCTTTCACTCGGGGGTTCATGGGGCCGTGACCACACGCCTCACGAGGCCTGACTAGTAATTAGGATCCTCGTCGCCGGCGGAGCGGCTTGTTCGGGAGGAGAGTGAGCATGTGGGATCAGAGCCCATGTGCCCGCCGGTGACTTTCACGCGACTCGTTCCATAAGCATTTAATATGGGGGTGGAGGGGGGCCCCCAAGACCTGGGCCCCAGAGTCCCATGCTTGGCGTTCGCCATGTGAAACCTGGGTGTGGGACACTGCCCTCTGCGGGCCCCCGTCTCCCCATCTGCACCGCGGAGACACATCTGGATGCTCCGAGGCTCCCGTGAAACAAATGCCCGGCGCGCCCGCAAGTCCCCGCTGGGCACGCGAAGCAGGCAGGGCGCCCGCCAGGCCCCCGGAGCCCGGACGCGCCCGCCGCACGGAGCACCTCCAGCCGCCTGCTGGGAAATCATGTCACGGTGTCAGAATCGAGCCGTGCCTTGCCGGAGGCGACACGGCGGTGCGCGGCGGCCTCCGCTTCTGCTCCGTCCCTCGCCGCTCGCAACCTCCCGGAGGCCCCGCGGGGACGACTCTGAAACCGGGGCGTGGGCCGAGGACAAGGTCACGGCTGCAGCCAACGGCCTGGACGCCAGGTGCTGAGCCCGGGCGGGGTGGGCATCGGGTGCGGGCCACCAGAGCCGGGCATGACCCTGACACGGGTTATCAGAGCCGCGACACCCGAGACTGCGGCTGCCGGGGCCCCGACGGCTCCCGGAAACCCCGCCACCCAGGGCCCCCGGAGGGACGGAGGGACAGAGGGACAGAGGGACAGAGGGCCGTGGACCTCCGAGGTGCCTGTACTGTCCTCTGCACTAGGACTTGCGGGCATTTTTCTTCCCCGAGAAGAGAGCCCATGGCTTTCTGTCGAGTCTCCACAGGGTCTACAGCCCCCAGAGATGAAGACCGTGGTTCTATGTCTTGGAATAACTAACACACAAACCTCAGCATGGGCAGAATATTCTAGAAAGAATCCGGAACGTAGTGCCTAGAGGTTGGGGGTGGGGGGTGGTGCTAAAACAGAGTGGGTCTGCCTCTGATTCCCTAGGGAGCCGACCCTGGACCAAACCCTCTCCGAGCCTCAGTTTCCCTCTCTGTGAAATGGGGAGTGGCCAAGGTGGATTCCATTGGGCCCGTGGGCTCCCCGAGGTTCCCGCTCTCTCTGACGGGAGCCCGGCCGCTGGACCTGAGCCCAGGACCTGGGTATGGGTCTCGTGGGCCCTCAGCAGTGCCCAGATCTGGGGTGGGTGGGGGCAGAGGGAGGGCGCGGTGGAGGGAGAGTGTCCTGGAGGAACCACTCAGCCGGGGTACGGACCTGCCCAGGTCCCTCCTGCAGGAAGCCACTGGGCGTGGCTCTGCCAGGGTCATAGCTTGCCCGGGGCGAGATGCCGCCCTCTTGCTCCCTGAAGGGGCGGGTTTCGGGCTCTGAGCACAGAGGCCTGGCCTGGGAGCTCCCAGCCTCTCCCTGGTCTCCGGCTCTCAGACCTGTCACACCCATCAAAAGCGGCCTGCAGCCTGAGGGCCGGCTAACCCCAGCGGGGGCAGGGGTGGGGGGCAAGCCTGGGTTCTTGACCAGGGCCTGGGCCTGGGGCCCGCTTTATGGGGAAGTTTCGGCAGAGAAAACCCAGAAGGACTCTGCCTGCCGGCCCTCCCCGCCCCCACCCCCCACCCCGGGCCAGCGCCAAGCCGTCCCCCAGCCCCTGCTCCCCTCCAGCGGGAAGTGCCCACGTGTCTGCCCAGAGAGGCCCCAGTTCGGAGGCCGACTCCCGCTGCTCTTCTCCCCGCACCCCGACCTCAGCGCCGTTCCTGCCAGATCCAGGCTCTGGGAGGGGAGGGGTCGCTCCCGTTTGAGCCTGAATGAACGCAGGTGGGAGAGGAAGAGAGACACCAACAGCCGAGCCTGCACCCCTCTCCCCAGGTCTCCCTCCGCCGCCCCACAGGAGACCCCGTTCCAGGGGGGCCTCGCACCTGGAGGCGGAGGGACAGATGCAGGACATGGGGGGGATGAAAGGGGGTCCCCTGCCACCAGCCCTGAGGAGGAGGCTCTGCTGAGATGCCATCGCCCACATTTAACTGCGGGGCTCCCTGCCTGGGCCTGGCTCCCTCCCGGGCCTATGGGGCCGGTGACAGTCCCTGGACTTCAGTCTGGTGCTGGGCGTGGGGCTGGGGATGCCCACGTGGCCGCCCCCAGCCCACAGGGAGGGAGGGGGTGCCAGGAGGCCCTGGGAGGGTCAGCTCGTTGGGGGGTTAACGGTGGGGAAAGCAGCGGGGAGGACGGACTGGCTATGGGCCCCTGAGCAGTGATTCTGCCATCATCACAGGGGGGTGGGGGGAAGGCCCGGGGGGGGCACGTTAGGCACGCGTCTGCCTCTGCCCCTGCCCTCCGTCCTCCCAGCCCTCCCTCCTCACGCTGCGCCTCTGCTGCCTCTTTTATTATTTCTCCCCCAGGAAGCCCGGGCAGCTGGGAGGGGAGCCCGGGCGAGCCCCCCGCCTCCGTGCCCGCTGACCGACCCCCTCCCCTCCGTCCGCAGGTGGGCCGGCACCTGGACACCTTCCCCACGGAGGCGGACCGGCAGAGAGCGTTCAAAGCCCACCAGGAGGAGTACGCCGTGCGCATGGGGACCCTGCGGATGGGCAACTACACCCACCCCTGAAGCCGCTCCACCGTGGAACATTCCAGAAGGACCCCCGGGTCTGGGCCCCACTCCCCTTTTTTATTTATCGCGGGTTCTGCTGCTGCAGGAACCTCAGATGCAGCCTTAGGTTGGTTATTTTTGCTAAGAGACCCCCTCTTTAGGTTAGACAACATTAGCTCACCTTCCCCCAGCGCCCCCCGTCCTCTGGCAGCCGCCCGCCTGCTCTCTCAAGCCCTCCCCGACGGCAGGAACCCAAATCACATGCCAGACGCTCGACTCCAGGCTGGGTCTGGAGCCGTGCCCGCAGGAGGGACTGCGCGGGGACCGGGCTCCGAATCCCTCGTTTAGACGCAAACACCGCGTTTCAGCTGCTCTTTCTGGGGTGCCTGGTGCCCTCCACACGGGCGGCCGGGAGACCCCGCTCACACCTCAGGGCCTGCCCCCCCCTCCAGGGGCTTCTCCCCCAACACTGACCTTGAAGGTCGACCTCAGAGAGAGCGAGCTTTCGAGCTTTCGAGCAAGCGGCTGGAGGGCACAGACGAAGGAATTCTCGGCAAACCCACCTCCCCCCACTTCCCCCAAACACCATTTCCTGACCTGTTTTCCATTAAAACGCGGCTGCCACCTCCTGTGTCTTTATCTGGAAACCGTGCGTCAGAACCGGTTCGAGGAGGGGCCTCGGACCCTGCGTGGAGATGCTACGAGGCGTGAGCTCCCCCGGCCTCCGGGGGCCTGCACGGAGCCGCGCCCGGCTTCCCACTCCCTTTTCTGGCCTGAGGCTCCCTCCCCGGACCCCGGGCTCCTGTACCCGCCCCCCCCCACCACCACCACCACCACGGCTGCTACTCCCACTCCCTTTAGAGCCGAGTCTCAAACCAGCACCTGAGACGGAGCCCTGCCTTTCCACCCACCTGCTGCTCCCTCCACGGATCTCAACTCATGAACAGGATGACCTTCGACCCCTGTGGAAGCCAAATGCACCCTCCCCTCTGGCACCTGACCATCCAGCCCCTCCTGGCCCCCTTCTCTCCAGCCCCTCTCCTCTGGGGATGGCCATGGGTCCCTGAACCACTCCCTGTGCCCCCCCGCGCCCCTTACCCCATCACCACGCAGCAGCAGCCCTCAGCACTGGGTGGCTTCCCTCCAGCCGAGGAGAGACCCAAACTCTGCCAGGCTGGGTGGGACCCAGGTGAGAGCAGGTTGGGGGGCGGGGGAGAGGCATCCCTCTGGCTCCACCCCCTGCCCACGGGGGCAGCCGCTCATGCCTCCTGCAGCAGGTTCCCCGCTCCCTCGGTCAGGACACCGGGGTCCCAGGCCGTGCCCTGCCTGCCCTTGTCTTTCCGAGCTGAGCTCCAAAGCCAGGCCCCTCTGAAAAGGACACCCCAAACCGGCTCCTTCCTGCTTTATTCTCCGGAAGTGATGCCCCTGCTGTGGGCCTGACCTCTCAGAAAGGCAGTGGCGTGGGGTCAGGAGTGTGGGGTCCCGGGCCCAGAGCCAAGGGCCCTGGAGAGGGGCCCGGCCTGGCCCGAGGGCAGTGCCCCCTGATATCCTGGGAGGCCCCTCAGCGTGTTTGCGGTGACTCATGCCCCCGACAGGCCGGGCCTGGCAGAGACGAGCAGCCGGTGATTGGAGATCGGAGGGAGTTCCCAGCAGCTGCCCCTGGCGCCGGTGCAGCGGGAGAAGCCGGTGCCACTAAAAGCCCCCCCCACGCCCCCCCCTCAGCATCAGGCCCAGCCAGGGCCTTCCCGACACCTCCCCGTCCCGCCAGCCTGCATCCTCCTGCCCCCACAGGAGCCGGAGCAAAACACACACACCCCCGTCTCCGCTAACCCACCCCCAGGGAGCAGGCCTGGCCCCCGAGCCCCGCAGCCAGCCCCTCAGTCAAGGGCGCACAGCCCAGCTCCACCCGGTCATTCCTGTGTGACCTTCGACAAATGTCCCAGCCTCTCTGGGCCTCCCCCGTGAGACAGAGCCCCAGCCGGGGACAGGGCATCCGCTCGTTCCACGCCGGACGGCGGCTGCGTGAGAGAAGGCGCCCACAGGTGGGCCCAGAGCCCGACCCACGTGAGGCACCACTTTCTCGCCCATAAAGCGGGGGGCCGGGGCCATGGGCCCAGTGCTGCTGGAGGGGGAGAGCAGAAGGTCCGGAACAGCCTGTGTGGCCGTCTGTCCGTCCGTCCGTCCGGTGCATCCAGAGGGAGAAGATGCGTTTACCCATCACACCCTGTGCTCTAAACCCCTCCCGCGGAGGGGGAGGGCACCTCAGGACACAGGCGTTCCTAAAACCAGGCTCTGCTCAGGAAGGGCGGCCTGCTTGCCATGGCAACGAGGAATGCCCAGGGCGAGGCCCCCCCCACCCAGCCCTCCGGCCAGGCTGGCTGGGCCAAGAGGAAGTGTGGGTTAGAAAGGGCTGTGTCCACCCCGCGCATACCTGGTCATCACTTCCGGCCCCGAGGGAGGGCGGGCAGGCGGGCAGGCAGCGCTGGGGGACTTGCTGGGGCTGTGAGGGTCACCCCGGGCAGCGCCCTCCGTCCTGGATGCCGGCCCTGGGTGCAACCCGCCTGGGCGGAAGCAGCTCTCTGCCTAGGGTCCCTCAGCTCCTTGTCCTACAGCGCCACCCGCTGGCAGGCCCGAGTCCTCGGCCGGAGGAGGCGCCTGGCCCTTCCCTCCCGCCTCTCCCTCCTCCCCCAGTCTCACCCCCACCCCCCACCCCCTGTGGCTCTTCCCTCATCAATTATTTGCACCTGCACCGAGTCCCAGCTCGGATTCCATCTCACGCCGCCTTCTTAGGTGTCCTGTCCCATCATCTGCCGCAGCCGGTCCTCGCCGGTGCCGACCCAGGCT